>VUYV01000427.1:34604-193857 GCA_008711295.1 Anarhynchus alexandrinus
TTCCCTTCCCTTCCCTTCCCTTCCCTTCCCTTCCCCTCTTCTCCTTTCCTTTCTGTTTGTAGGGGTGAAAAAGCAAAGGAAATGTGTATATATATCTTTTTAACAATCACTGTAAATACCCAACTGTACTCAAGGCCATTAATGGAAAACTGTTTAAAAGTTAAACACCGGGCCAAGCCCACCCACTCGATGATTTACATTTCAGAGCATCTGCAAGTAATCCGTTGTCAGTCAAAAGTAATAAGTGATTGCTGTGCAGTTGTGATCCTCGGTTGCCAAACTGATACTAATCTGTGAATGGACATGATCATTGTTATTTTTCAAACTGGTTTTCTTTTTGGTTTGCATTTGCCTTTTTATCTTTTTTTTTTTTTTCCTAGTCAAACATATCTTAGCCTGTCCCTGTCTTTTGGCATGTGAATTTCTGCAGTGTTTCTCTTTTGAGTCTTAAGATGGAGCTACTATGCTTGGGTTAATCAAACCAGCCGGTTCAGGAAGAACTCCAGAAAACTAAGTTCGTGGCTGGATTTAGTCAGATGTACCCAGTGGACTTAAAGAAACTGCTGTGCCAATGTGAAGCCGCATAGCTGCCATCACTCACTGGGGGGACTCCAGGCAAGAGAGACGGGATCAGCTGTCTTTTTTCTGTACCCAGGGACACTTCTGATAATGCTTTATGTTCTAGCTAAGCTGTGAATTTTCTAAAAGGGCCGTGCAGTTGAGATAGATCTATATTTTTGGCATTGACTTATTGATTGGTAGATTGATTGATTGGATTCTTTGAATAATAAAAATAACTGTCCCTTCCCGCCCACCTTAAGAGCAAAAGTCCATTCCAGGATGGCCTTTCCCTCCAGATAACCTTGAACCCTCTGTGTCCGTGTCCAAACGTGGCACGTTCTTGGGTAGTGCTGTCACACAGAGTGTGGTGCCTTTGAACCCAGCTGACTTCTGTGTGTTGACTCTTCCCTGCCAGAGCAAGAGGCGCAAGAGGGATCTGGCATGATCACCTTGGAAGGTAAAAGTCATCTGCATTTGGGGAGCAGCTAAACTGAACAATAAGATGGTATGGAAGGAAAAGAGAAGACTTTGGATGACTCCCCACACTTGGCAGTTTTCTCTCTCTTTGGATGTTCTGTTTGTTTAACCATCAATGGTTTTACTGCTTTTCTTTGAGAGGAACTAAAATGTTCATTCAACCTTTGCCTTGTAGTTAAAGCCACAACTGGTACATATCTACTTCAATCAAATGTTGATGATGTCAATTCTTAAAAGTCTTTATACAGCGCATAAAGGCTTTGAGGACCGTCCTAGCACTCACTTCATTTTGGATTTATGAACTGATATATATATATATATAAAATATATATATATGTGCGTGTACGTGTATGCATATATTAAAAAACAAAAACAAGAATGACATTTTAAATGTGAAGTTTTGAACTGAAACTAATAGTAACCAGGAAATTCAAAATTCAGGCTTGTTCTTTGGTGTTAGTTGACATGATCGTGAACTAAGACAAAAAGTGGAAGACTCAGAATTTTAGTGTCAGCTGAGTGTGAGCTTTTAATTTCACTGGTTTTTGTTAGTTTAGGTAAAAAAAAAAAGTTTTAATGTCATTTTAAGCATAGGTTTTTAAAAATAATGCTATTTTCCTTATTTTTAAAAGGAGAAAAAAAAAAGGTCTCAAAAAGTTGTGACAAAGATATTGATTATAATACTTAACACTTATATAGTGCTTTATGGGACATAATCTTCTTTCAGTTGTAGCAGTGTAAATGAATGTAAAAATAATTTGAAGCAGACAGAAATACTGAGATTGACTTCATATTTTTACAAGCTCATGTTCTTATGAGAAGCTTACACCCCTTTCAGGTGAAATCTACCCCTGCACAGAGGACCAGCAAAAAGTTTTAAATTACTTTCATTGTACTCCAGTATTTTAAGTGTGAGTTAAATGATCCAGACACCTTTTTTCAAGTCTTCAGCACAGGTTTGCTGCTCTGAGAGCAGAATTTGTCCCCCTGTACCAGACTCTCTGCAAAAGTCACTATTTTTAACAGGTAGATTTGAGCTTCCTCTCTCATTAGATGCTGCTAAAAGCTATTTTAGAAGGCTTCCCAAGGAGCCATGCACTTTGCAGTCCAGAAAGACATGGGAGATGGGGAAAGTCAGATCTATCAGGTACATGTGTATTTAGACATTTTTTAAATGAGACTATCTAATGTAAGATGAACAGGTAACATTTAGTTTTGTATTTTCTGTAGTATGGGCTTTCAGAAGATATTACGTTGACAACACTGTAAGTGTACGATTTAAAAAAGGTCAAAAAGTATATTTTGCATGAATGGCTAGTAGCCAAATTTCAAACATCAATAAATCAGAACTTTGGAGAAAAAGGTGTTGAATAACTGCCTCTAATTGGAGACTTTTTGCCATGTTTCAGTCTGGAGCGAGAAGGTGTTTGGATCTTTTTTTAATTCTTTTTGTTTTGGTTTGTGTTTGTTGTTGTTGTTGTTTTTGAGGCTTTTTTCTGAGCTTTTCTGTTTTCCTGGCTGTCCTACAGTGCTCTGCAATTTGAGTTGGTGGATCTCAGTCCAGTGCCTCGTGGGCAAGTGTCCACATCACCAAAACCACCCTCCAGTCACGCACACTGGAGACCAGGTCCTCAGCTAAGTTAAAAACAGTACAGAAATCTGTTATCATTAGAACAAAGCCACTTCACTTTGACTTGGGATTTGGCCTCAGCACATTACTATTAATAGTAGTTTTTGGTGGTCTCAGCAATAGAGGTCAAGGACTGAATAGTCACGAAAACTTGGACTTGCCCCTTAAATTCCTAGAGCCATTGCTCAGGAGCAAGACAAGTTGGAAGGCAGTGGAGGGAAAATTTCTGCTGCAATCTCTCTTTTTCTTGTTTTCTTGTGGACAAATTGAAGTCTTTGGTACCTTTCCTCAGCACTGAATTTACTAGAAGAAATGGTATCTCTTGAAATATTTAATATATAATATATTATACAAGCAACCCCCTTCTATTATGATTCTTTTATTGGCGGTGTTGATGCACTTCCAAATGTGGCTTTCCTTAGTCACTTGAACTTTCTCAGTGCTACTGGAAAGATCATACTTCAGGTGTATATAATTATCTAAACCAGACTCTGATGCCATCGCACAAATTAGCTCTCAAGAAATCTTTATGTTGAATGTAGCTGAAGATGCTGGACATGTACGGCCACCATTCACGGTGGCTCTCATTCCTATTTGTTTTAGGATGGAGGAAACCAATGGGTGGTTTGCTTCTAAGTGTGTGTAAATATCAATTGAGTGTAACAGTGCTTTGTTTGATTTTTCACTGTGAAATATATTTTGGAGCTAGAAAGGCTATGTTATTAAAAACAATACATAATTAAAAGAACAACAAGTGTGCAGTGCTCCTTGAGCCATCTTTTCTACCATGTCCATAATGTATTTCTTGTCTAATTCTCTTATTTTGCTTTTGTAAATGTACAAAAAATTTCTGTGCTGCAGCTTTTGTGACTATTTACTGTATCTAACCACTGTTTGATTATTGACTTTTCGATATGGAGTGCTGGTACTACAGGACAATTAGCATCCCAACATGAAAACTAAGACCTATATTTCAAAGGACAAGGCTTGTTTCACTGCTGCACGGTCATCTCACCTCCTTTTACCTTCACCTACATTTAGTATATCTGGAACTCAGAGCCCAGGTAATGAAACTTAAATGCCTAGTTGTGGGAGTTTTTATTTATAGAGGAAAAATACCCAAGTTCCTCTGCTTCATTTAAATATTTCTTTTTGAAAACCAAGTGTTAAAATGGGGTGGTGAGAGAAGGGAAAGAGTTGAAGTCAGGTGAATCCTCAGTGAAATGCAAAAAAAGGTGCAGTTTGGAAGTTAAATTCAAACACTTTATTTGGTGTCTAGCTCTTCCTTTTCAGCATCTGTCCATCATTGCAGCTAAAGAACTGTGTCTTGCAACTACAAAGCTAAATAACAACCAGAAGTGGGCAGGAACTGACTATGCTGATAATTTGAGGTCACATTTGCCAAGATGACTCTGCCTAGATCCTCTCCATTGTCAATAGCAAGTGTGAGATGCCTTCCAGAAGGGAATGCAGAGCAGCTCATAGGCTCATAGAATCATAAAATCAACATCCCAGGTTGGAAGGAACCTTAAACAACCATCTGGTCCAACCTTTCATGAGAAAGTGAGCTGATTATCTATTATCTAGCACCCTGTCCAATTGCATCTTCTAAACTTCCAGTGATGGGGACTCTACCACTCCCTGGTGAGGTTGTTCCAGTGGATGATTTTTCTCACTGTAAAAAATTTCTTTCTTATATCAAGATGAAACCTCTCCTGGTGCAACCTTTACCTGTTGCCCTTGTCTTCTCCATGTAGGTCCTTGTGAAAAGACAGCCTCCATCCTCTTTGTAGCAGCCCTTTAAGTACTGGAATACTGTGATAAGGTCCCCCCTGAGCCTTCTTTTCTCCAAGGAGAAAAGACCTAACTCCTTCAGTCTTTCCTCAACGTGCAGGTTGTCCATCCCTTTGATCATCTTCATGGCCTTCCTTTTGACACTCTCCAGTCTGGCTGTGTCTTTCTTGAATTGTGAGGACCAGAACTAGACACTATACAGTGTTTGGTAGGCTCCTGCTCAAAACCAGACCTGGGTAAGTCTGATGCTTTTCAGCAGTGGTGAAAGGATTGGGTGCCATGATTTGCCTTGCCCATGTCATTTTCTAGAATTATGTTTTTTCATAATATTGTCATATTGATGATGGATGAAATTCTGCTTCTGCATAGCATGATAACTTTGTGCTTGCATATGAAGGGCTGTGTAGGACCTCTGGTTAGCTCAAAAATTCTTTATTATCTTTTTTTTTTTTTTTTTCATAAATCCCATGGACAAAAGAAATCAGTAACTAAAAATACGCAAAGCCAAAATGGTCAAGAACCAAACATATTTAGCAGAGTTAAAGCTGTTGGTCTCTGATCCTCAGGTGTTCCAGAGCAGCACAGTGCCATAAGGACACTTAATATGAAGGAAACTCTGTAATTGCCATTATTTTCACAGCATATTACTCCCACTCCTAAACTGATCAACTCCCCTTTTAAAATTCAGTAATCTTCTTTTTCTCACCTTGTCTTCCCACTGCAAAGTTATTGTAAAACTTCACTGTTCCAGCAGTTAGAAACCTTTTTCTGAATTCCAAATTAAAATAACTCCTGGCTCACTTATGCTCCTTTTCATATTAATCTTGCCTCCAGTTCTTTTCTCTCTTCCTGAAATATGAACAGCTTTATTTCAGATAAAGTCTACAGTTTATCTTTGACCATAGAGCTGAAAAATAAATTATGCTATTAAGCTGCATTTGTTTCAGCTCTAATCTCAATTTGGGCAGTAAAAACAATGCAAAGAAGCAAATACAGACATATGCAAATCAATTGAGAACAGCAGGAAAATTAACTGGAAGCAGCATATCAAGCACCCTGAAAAAAAAAAGTAGCAACAAAAACTAAGTGAAAGATTTCCAGTTCTTGAAAGTGTATAAACAAGGTTTTGGTTTTGAGCAGCTTTTATTCAGTCAGATCTAAAGGCAGAAATGATCCCAATATTCTCCTTTTCTGGTTTCAGTTATAATGTTGCAAGAGAAGCTGTATTGCTGCTGTTTCCAATCAAAGGGTTAGGACACACAGTCAACATGCTACAGGAAATCAACATTCAAATTAGTAAAAATATACTGATTGTGTCAGCTTGTGATATTTCTATGCTCATCTGTCTGACACTGCTACTAAATCCCTACTAAATCTGGCCTGTGAACCATGCAGATACCTAACTTTACATTATCTCTCCAGCCCAGCTCTGCCAGAAATTAGGTATCACTATTTCAGAGGATATAGAAAAAAAAGAAAAAAAAATGTCCAGAGTGACTTTAGTAAACAGTGGCAATAAAAGAAATGCAAAACCCAATCATTGAAATGGCTTTATTTGCTGTTGTTTTAAATTGGTTTTCAATAGTGTTTCAGGAACAGTTGCTTATGGCAGAGGTTTTCAACCTCTGGTTTGTGGAGATTTCAGAGACTATTTCTGAAGCAACCATGACTAAGGAAAATATGTTCATTCATTGTATAGAGCAATATGTGCTTGTTAGGCTCCTGAAGGGTTTTTGTCTTACCTGTAATTATGTGAAGGCTCCCATAGATCAAAAAAAGGTTGAAAAGTACAGGTGCAAACAGCTGAGGATGAGTTACGACAAACTATTTTCCCAGGACAATCTAGATGACTGTCTGGTTTTCCAGCTTTCTGCACATAGCATCATCCAGTCTTTGATGAACCTCTCAGTGCTTCCCATCCAACATCCACCTTGGCAAATAATGACAGAGAGGAGATGGTGAGGAAAGCATGACCACTGTTAGCCAGCTATAATCACGAGGAGTATCTATACCCCAATATTACAGAAAGACCAGGATGAAAGAGCAGTGTAACCAGATCTCTTTGTAGCCTTTCCGCAGTGACTGATTGGTTTTGAGAAGATATGTGTAGAACAGATGCTGCACCCTGGATGAAGCTACTGTGCTTACCCCTCTGTGTTCTCAACATCAACAGAAACATGCAAGCTGTGATTTCACAGCTGCTGTGAATTCCTATGAAGCCTTCTTACATGACGAAGGACAGGATCCAAATGCTAAAGGTAGTCCTCGTGGTTTCCACATCCAGTGGATGTACTTAGAAAGTTCAACAAATTAAGCTTTTCCTCCTTGGTTTGAATATGTGATTTCAGGATGTTAAGACTTTCTTTTTTGTTCTGAGATGTTCTTACATGGGCAAGGCTTCCAGAGAAATGTAGGCTGCTTAAAATCATCTGCTACATGACACTGGGGAGCAATAAATATGACCTCAGCACAGCTATTATAGCATGGAAGGTCTAAAGAGAAGCAAGACACGGTAGTACGAACAGATAGAGCAGGATATATGGGACACCACATGGGATCCTGCTTGGTCTCCAGCTGCCAGACAAGGTTAGTGTCTCCTACAGTTCCTATGTCATATCTATAAGCTCTGTGTGGATGTCTAGGAAACTGAGATAAAGTCATTGGGTGGGATTCAGCTCCAAACTGAGATAGCTAGACGTAGATATCTATGTGAAGGCAGTAGCTGCTGGACTCCTGGGTCTACAGTGGTAGAAATGTACATAATGCATAGAAACAACCAAATAGCTGGGTTTACCTGATTGTCTTAGAGAGTTAAATATCAAGGGCTATATTAAATATATGTCCTTTTTGACATCTGGCACTTTCAGCATTAGGCATTCTGGCTCATAGGCAAAGTCCTGGAAAAGGTCCTGTGTCACTAAGCAGGCAGCTAAGGAGATATCCACATCACTTAACTTTAGACATCTATAGCGAAGATATCTTCCTTTCATCTAGATTCTCCACTTCGCCTTTGTAGTCACAAGAGACAAATGAGCAATTTTAGAGTACAAGCATCAAACATATTTTTTATGTCTACTCAAGGGTAAGATGATTCATACTTTGCAAGTATCTATTTCTTTCCACCAGGAAGTCTAGCTGACCAGATCAGAGGCAGATGTTGACACTGTGGAAGTCTACACGTAGATGACTTTTCCCCTGGCAACTTTGCCCAGTCACTATTGCTCTGTTTCACACATGCTGAGAAATAATGGTCTTGAAAAGCTTGGGGGTGGCTTCTGTTGGGTATTACCAACCAGATTTGGGGGAGGTGTATGCCTGATAAAGTTTAGTAGCTCTCACCGAGAGTAGTTTTCCCGAAGTCTTGTTTTCTCTGTCAGATTGTGTCCACATGTCCAGTGTTTCTGTGTCCAGAAACAAACCATGGTATATAGTGCACATGCAGTGAAAAAACGTTAGGATTTTATCCTCCGCTTTTAGCAGTCAGGCAGATGCAACCAGTTCAGAATTGCATTTAAGAGTAACGTTAGGAAGATGCAGAGTACGCAGGAGTAGTTGAGGATGCTCTGATTTTAAGCTCCGTGCATATCTGTTCTAAAGACCTAATTTCAGCTGAATACACATTGTACTTTGTGTATGGAAACACACCAGCAGAGCTTGAACAATGTTTTGAACCTCGTGGTCTTTCACCTTCTTATGATTAAAACTGCAATTTCCCATCGCCTTTCTTTTGGGGAATTCATCTATGTAAAGCATTACTGTGTGATATGACACTGTGTGATATGACACTCTTCGGTGTCTGAAATGACTTAGGCTTCTGGACACCTTTTCCAATGGACTTTGTGCTTGCAGAGAAGTCTCTTGAGGCCTTTGTGTACTGGTATAATCTGTAAAAACAAATATTTCGTGTGTTCATTCTCTTTCCCTTCTTGTCAATTTAGTGGCAATGCAACATGCTATAGCTCTGAGAACTACCAAGTTATTGGATGGAAAGTTGTATTTTGGCTTTTGACTGTGTCAAGGTACAAACTTACTGGCCTGTTGGGTCTAATACTGACCTTTTTTGGTCAAATTTGGTTTAATTGGTAATGGTATCTGGGGTTATTCAGCTTTGTTATGAGGTGGAAACACAGATATCAGTTGCTGCTTTCTAACCTTTTTTGTGTTTTGAGAAATTGTTTTTAACATGTATACTGCTGTAGATGACACAATAAATGTATTATCATTTTGTATAAGTCTGTTCTGATATAAAATTGCACCAAAGAGAAATTTTTGTCTGTGAAGTTACAGGGTGGTGTATTTCTTCCTACAGCAGTAGGATGGAGGGATGGAGTTTTTTAGGCTAAAAGGGTTAGCTTACTCATGTGAAGGAGTCCCTGAATTCTGCTGGGCAGCCAGTCCTGGACCAACCAGGTGTGAAGTCTTTGCCATGAGTGGGCCATGCACAGTCTTCCTTCATCATCAATCAGTGGACTTACGTGAAGAAGATGATTAGCACACTGCATCAGTATCAATCATAGAATCATAGAATCATTTAGGTTGGAAAAGACATTTAAGATCATTGAGTCCAACTGTTAACCTAACACTGGCAAGTCCACCACTAAACCATGTCCCTCAGCACCACTCAACACCTCTTTTAAATACCTCCAGGGATGGTGACTCCGCCACTTCCCTGGGCAGCCTGTGCCAGTGCTTGACAATCTTTTCGGTGAAGAAATTTTTCCTAATATCCAATCTAAACCTCCCCTGGTGTAACTTGAGGCCACTTCCTCATGTCCTATTGCCGGTTGCTTGGGAGAAGAGACCAACCCCCACCTTGCTACACCCTCCTTTCAGGTAGTTGTAGAGAGCACTAAGGTCTCCCCTCAGCCTCCTCTTCTCCAGGCTGAACAACCCCAGTTCCCTCAGCCGCTCCTCACAAGACGTGTGCTCCAGACCCCTCACCAGCTCTGTTGCCCTTCTCTGGACACACTCCAGCACCTCAATGTCTTTCTTGTTGTGAGGGGCCAAAACTGAACACAGTATTGGAGGTGGGGTCTCACCAGTGCTGAGTACAGGGGGGTGATCACTGCCCTGGTCCTGCTTACTACACTATTACTGATACGGGCCAGGATGCTGTTGACCTTCTTGGCCACCTGGGCACACTGCTGGCTCATGTTCAGCCAGCTGTCGACCAACACCCCCGGGTCCTTTTCTGCCAGGCAGCTTTCCAGCCACTCTGCCCCAAGCCTGTAGCGCTGCTTTGGGGTTGTTGTGACCCAAGTGCAGGACCTAGTCAAGCATGACTATGGTCTAATACTGCCAATACAAAAGTAACACACTGTCCATTGCAACTAATAGCCCCTGTGGCTCTGAAGTTTAATCCCCAGGTCCTGTCAGACCTACATATTATTTCTAAGGGATCTAAACAGGAAAAGAAAGCCTGTTGTCCTCAAAAAAAGGCACTGACAGTTGATGAAGGTGGAAAACCATTGGTCTCTATCATATCTGATATGCTTTGGGGTTTCAATTATTTTCCAGTCAAAGCCAACCTCAAGTGTTTTATCAGGTTCAGTTTGAAAAGATAAGGGACATTCATCCTACTGAAACAGAGGACTCCACAGTAGGTTACCTATACTTGAGTTTTCTCCCATTCTTTTCCGTAGCTTCAGCTACTGTGAGTCTGTCAGGCCCTCATGTACCTATGAATCCTCTACAAAGTCTACATCTTTTGATTGCTGTTCTCCATCATTGTTTAGCCAAAGTCAGATATTTGGGGTCTCATCCTTTGATGGGGAAGTGGGCATGTATCTATTGAAACTTAAGTTAGAGATGTGTCAGGGAGCAGCTAGAGCCAGCTGATCTTGAGGGATTGGGGCTGGGAGACAAGGGGTGTCACATGGACAGTAGAGCCACTCACAGCCCCAGTGAGGAAGCAAGGAAGGCCTGGAGGTTCAACCAAGAGTCCAGATCATCCAGCAAGATCATGGTGGCAAGGCTGGTACAAGACAGGTACAAAGCCAGGCCAGGGCCTCAGCCTATGGATCCATTCCAAATCAGTGGAGCCCTTGATGGGGAAGGGCTGTTGCAAAGATGGAGATCAGCATCCTACAACATTGCTGAGGCAGGGTCTGGGCTGAAATGAGGTCTTGGGCAGGTCAGGAGTTGAGGGGGACAAAGCAGATATATGGATTTTCATTTTTGCTATATTTCAAATCATTGTAGATACCCTATGGTAATCCATTTATGTGATGACACGGTACAGGACTTGTCTCCCCTTTCCACCACGTGCAGGAGGGTGGCATCAGTCACTGCCTTACTAAACAGGGAGATTAGCAGATGTGGAACAAAGAATCTGGAAAAAGGTTACACCTAGTCTACGAGATTTATTTTAGGCTCCTGTTATATTTAAGAGGCAAAGAAAGAAAATAAACCCCGAAAGTATTTCAGCCCACTCTAAAAGCCCTATGGTAGGTATCCACAATTTTAAAGAAAGAATACCACAATATAACACATTTGCTCCGTACACCAGGAAAACATCATTTATTGGTTCTGTTAACACACCAAGGAGAGTACTGCCTCAAATCCAGGTGTATTTTTTGAAATTGAGATATTCTTACTCAGATACTCAAAAAAATCTTTTTTTTTTTTTTCCTTACTTCTCCCTATCTCTAGTTCAAATTTATTTAAAATCACTTTTTAACCCTACATTGTCAAGACTTATAGGTTAGGTCTGTGACGTTACCAAAGGACTATTTCTAGCAATTTCAATCTGCCGGGGCACAGCCATCAAACTGTATCTGGCAGTTTCTGTAGCCTATTCCAGTAGTTGAGCAACGAGCGATCACTGGATTTCAAAAAAAGTTGGGCTCATCTCTGCATTTGAGGATGTAGTCACTAACCTGTTATTTGGGCTTGGCTCCTCTAAAGTTAGTTTTTAATCTTGGGGGTGGATTCAATCAACTTTGCCCACTCACATTGAGTTTGCTGGGGGGGAATCATTTTTGCACAGCAGTTTAGTAGATGACGAAAGTCATAACGTGCTTGTGATGCAACCACACAGGCAGCCTGGATACAAAGAAATCAAGCTATGACCCTCTTTTAATATGCTTTAGGTAGAGTGGAGTAGGACTGAGAGAATAGGAAGGCATGTACACATGGACTAGTTGACCAAGCTCTTATTACAGACAATAAACACCAAGAACAGGGATTAGATGATTAAATGAAAGTAGCTACTGTGATTTCAGGAGCTGTGTGGTGTCCTGCCTGGCCTCCAGTTGCTTTGCCAGAAATGTATAAGCATCCAAAAATCTGAATCATATCTCCAGGACAGTGCAGATGTCTTGGATGGCCCAACACATGTTACCAATGGCATTTGGTAGCTGTGTTTATGCAACAGAAACCAACTCTAAATCAATAGCCAGTAATGTCTAGACCGCTATACAGTCGGCCAAATGTAGGTGCTTACTTCAAGGATAGCTGGGTGGCTCATGGATTTCACTAACTGTATTGCTAATACTTCCACTGGCTTAGACATCCAAATCATATATAGGCTGCAGCACACAGTTACCTAAATTTTGCTGTCCTAACCTGTAAACTGAACACCACCTTCACTTTACAGCATTGGGTACTTCTTATCATAGCATTTAATTTTTCCTGAAGATCATTCTCTGTCATACAATGCATTTATTTAAATTGATGAACTGTTTCTTCCCTTAGTTTGAGGAAGCACTGAAACCCTTCATGATTTTCAGATCTGGTTTGGTGTTTCGATTTTTTTTTTTCCCCAATAGCTTCTACAACCCCTCTGCACCGCTCTGAAAATCCATCTCTATGTGAATTAGGCAGCCTTGGGGAGGCTCAGCATTGGCAAAGTGGGTAAAGCGGCCTGCTGGAAAGATTTTTTTTTAATCTGGAGTCTACATAATCAAGTTCTCTGAAAAAAATCTGCTGACACTACGAGAGTTAAAAATCTATTCTTAGTGAGAAATTTCAGCTACCTTAACAACCTGTCTTTGCTGTAACACCAAAAAAAAGCAGCTGAAACAGTTGTTCGTAATCTTTCCAGGTTGTAATGTAGTTTGTAAAGCGATTTAATAATAATACTTGAAGAGTTAAACCATGTAAAAGATGCCAGCGGATTAGAGGAAGAGAAAGCAGCTTTTCCTAGCTGATATAACTTAATGATGTGTTGTAGCTGTCCTTTGGTAATCGTGCAAATCTCCCGTGGGAGAGGTCGTACCTCTGGTTCGCAGTGGCTGTGAGCAGGGGGCAATGTTTCGGTGCGCTGCCTGGTTTTCTGGACTGCGCACATCCAGGCGGGCCAGCAGTGTGCCCGGCACACACCACGCACCACGAGATGGCAGTGCCTCCACGCAGACCACACAGCGCTTCCAGACACCGTTTTTGACAACCCCTTTGCTGCCTTCACAGGTCTGCTATGAAGCGATATATCCCTGAAGCGCTCCCTACTCCTACACACACAGTCATGTCCTCAGATGTGCCATCAAGAAGGGCTCAGCAGCCTTTTCACAGCCCAAACACAACCTTTACCCAAAAAACTTTTGCGGTCCCAGGTTAATATCATCACCAGGTTGCTCCAAGTGTGTCTTTTATAAAAAATATGTAAACGGTGGCTTTGTATATATGCACAGTATCTCCATATAGCCATCGATTCCAGCTTAAGGCTTACACATCCTGATCCAAAATGTCTGAAAAGTAAATGGATTGGAAATGTTAATAGCGTTGGGAGGGATGCAGGGACATTTNTGTCCTTTATAAAAAATATGTAAACAGTGGCTTTGTATATATGCACAGTATCTCCATATAGCCGTTGATTCCAGCTTAAGGCTTACACATCCTGATCCAAAATGTCTGAAAAGTAAATGGATTGGAAATGTTAATAGCGTTGGGAGGGATGCAGGGACATTTTGGACAAAGGACCGGCAGAGCAGGCGGCGGGTGTGTTGCTGAGGTTGCTGGAGAACTTTTGAGGCATTGTGTTGGATCTCTGTGAGATGAATTCCAAGGGTGACTGGAAGGAGCTTGAGGCAAAAGAGGGTATCTGGGGAGTTAACACAATCTGAATGTGCATGTTGATGGTAAATGGGTTCAAACTAGGTTGTGGGGTCTGGCAGGACTGGTGGGGTTGCTAGAGACGTTGAATTGTCTTAAGAGTCTGAACACTGGGTGACTGCTGGAAAGGTTCTTCATCGTGTACTGTGACCTATCACCTTTCCTTGCCATCATTTCTCCTTTCCCTGGATCCTTGGTCCAGGAATAAAGCTTCCCAGTAATAAAGGAAGAGGATATGTAGTGAGATAGGTGTCTTTAAGTCAAATGCAGGCCATCCTGGGAGCTCAGCTGGGAAGAGGTAGTTGCTGTGTTACAGAAGATGTCTGATATTTCCACCAAATAAATGATAAAGTTAGGTGGGAGAGAAGATAATGGGGAGATTGTACTGGGAGAGTAAGTCTTCCTAACATAAAGCCTCAGACCAGGTGTTTTTTTTGGAAAAACCAACGTCTGCCAAAAGCAGAATTATAATTCACTCCAACTTTGATCCTCCCCAAAGACAGATGAAGAGATACGGGTCAATTTCTTCATATAGACAACTCAGTAATGTTTAACAAAACTGTTTCCTCAAGAAAACATTCAGAAGTAGTCACATACCTGAACTACTGGCCTTCTCTCAAAAATGGATGGAAGCAGGGTACCACAGACCTGCGTCTTAGTGGGTGTCTTGGAAGGGGAGTGGGGCATTAACTCAGGCTACAAGATCAAGTAATGAAATTTTTTTATTGGGTGGGGAGGTCAAAATTGTATATATCCATTGGCTTCAAAACTGTATCCATAGTAAGCACAATTATAAGACTGTCCTCTTTTAATAAAGTCTCAAATGAAACACCCAAATTGACATAATATAATTAAAAATTACTAACTCACAACAGCTGTAATTATCACTTACATTTTGTAGCTGCACATCATACAAATGTGTCCACATCACTATGCTAGGCAACAACACAGGAGCAAGGATTACTTTTACAAGGAAAACTGGAGGTCAAATAGACAAAATGACACCTTGTAGAGGACATTTGATTCACTGGGACAGATGGGGTAAATGCCTAATTAATAAAGGACTGATGTGAATTATGCATATAGAAATCTGGACAATTCATCTCTGCTCTAATAACGGAACTACAGATGAAGCACCTAAAATCAACAAAGAGGTTTCTACAAAGTCATATGTCCCCTGGCCTAAATAATTAACTAAAAGTACAGCAAAATGAGGGACTGGAGCACTACTTTTTAAAGCTACAGTGATATTGCAGTTCACAGAAAGCTGACATGTACTTGAATGGCAAGTCTGGATGCAGGATCTCCTGGGAATGTTCCTGTCTTGAAAGGAACTACAGCTGTGTCTAGTATACCTTGTGTGCCCTTTCATTACTTTTGGAGAGTTTGAGGTAGAGTCCAACTCAGTTCTGACGAAAGAGGAAGGCCACCTGATGAAATGATGCAAGCGCATTTGTTCACTCTGTTTTACTAGATGATACTTTGCTTCACTAGACCACACTGCTGTGTTGATAATCCTGACCCCAGAAACATCAGTGAGTGGAGTGATAATGAGCTGAGAAATGGTGGACAGGACTGAGATAATCACAGCAATCACATCAGATTAGTCCTCAAAGGGAGGTCCCCCAAAAAAGCACAAAAGCACAGTTTAATTCTGTATTTCATTGATGGATATAACCAACCTTCAAGTTTATGGTGGCAGAAGGTCTGTTCCAGCTACACAAGGACCAGCATCTGGGCAGTAAGACTAGGTCTGTGGGTTATTCTGAGCTCAAGGTAGCCCAGCTGGCATACTGCATTGGGTTCGCTCTATGTTCTCCCTTCATACACACATAATCTCTCTAATGTTCAGCTTCTCCATGTTTTCCCATGGACAAAAAACTGATTGGGGTCCTCTGGACTAATTTAATCTCTTATGTAAGAAAAAAGACCCAAGTGGATAATGTAACTCGTTCTTTTTTGTGTCACTCTTGAGACACCTCGAGACTCCTTTTAAAGGAGGTTGCTTAACAAGTTTCTGTGTGTAATTCCCATTAAGTTGGCTCAAGTTGTCTCAAAACAACCAGTAAAACATCACTAATCATTATGGCAAACCTTTGCCACCCCATAACTGTTTCAAATTAAAACTGGGAATAGTGCTTTTGGAAACTGGAAATATTGGGAAACACTAACAAAGATAGGACAAACATACTGGGCCTGGGAGGAATTAATACAGTTCCTTTTTTTCTGAGTGTCAACCTGTTGACTCACTCTAACTCAACGTCTGGGTTTTCACATCAAAACAAGTGGATTTTATATGCTTAAGGAGAGAGAGAATCAGGGTTGCAATACTGCTCTGTACCAGGTGAGAAAAGCAGACTCACATTCAGGACAAGAAATTCACAGAAGGTTCTTGACACTATGGAAAGCCATAAAGGATCCCAGCTGGCCATCTCTTAGGTAGTATGTTGCAACGCCACAGCAACTCATCCTGCTAGAAAAGCTCAGACAGAAGTTACACCATTCTGGTACACAGATTTTTTCCTTTTCGGGCTGATTTTTTCAAGCAGTGATAACTGAGTGACATAGTTGACTGGACTGTTTTCTCTGGACAAAGTCTTGTGTTTGTGTGTGAAGTTCAGGTATTCTTGATACTGCCATTTGCACAGTTGTTTCTTCAGTTCACTTTGAACCTATAGCAAAAGAA
This sequence comes from Anarhynchus alexandrinus, assembly GCA_008711295.1. Lineage (NCBI taxonomy): Eukaryota > Metazoa > Chordata > Aves > Charadriiformes > Charadriidae > Anarhynchus > Anarhynchus alexandrinus. The sequence continues at coordinate 50,804 of VUYV01000427.1, forward strand.
TTCAAAAACAAAGAATCAGAAAATGAAGACTTAGTTGTCATCGAAGGTAAAATATGTCAAAATGACTGCCTGACTACTTAGCCTAGATGCACAAAGGCACCCAAATCAATCAGGATTAAGATTTAACACATTTTTAGAAGAACTTACACTATGTCCCTATTCACTTTTGGAAAAAAAAACAGACTTAATTTCCAACATTCAGAGGATGATGGGGAAGGTTTTGACTGCAGTTGGTTTGTTTATTATTGTAGGTCTGCTTCATAAATATTTCTAACTTTTTGTATAATTTCTGGTTTTCCTCATACTCAGTCTTCTGTGTTTCCTTGCTGTGACCTGCTATGTACTATAAGGGTCCTTCGCCAGGCTTGCATTTTATCCAGATTGAAATCCCTTGAAAGATACTGAATCATAGAATCATAGAATGGTTTAGGTTGGAAAGGACCTTGAAGATCATCGAGTTCCAACCCCCCTGCCATAGGCAGGGACACCTCCCACTAGACCAGGTTGCCCAAGGCCACGTCCAGCCTGGCCTTGAACACCTCCAGGGATGGGGCCTCAACAACCTCTCTGGGCAACCTGTTCCAGTGCCTCACCACCCTCAAAGTGAAAAACTTCTTCCTAATGTTCAATCTAAACCTGCCCTCTTCCAGTTTGAAGCCATTCCCCCTCGTCCTATCGCTACATGCCCTAGTAAAAAGTCCTTCCCCAGCTCTCCTGTAGCCCCTTTAGGTACTGGAAGGCCTCAATCAGCTTGAATACATATTACATTTGAGAGAGGTCTCGAATATCCTCAAAAGCATAGGCAAAACTGATTTTTTTTTTTACCACCTGACACACAAGTAACAGGTAGTTCGAACAACCCTGTAGGTCCATGGTCTGCTGTTGACAGTACTGGGACCGGGGTGAGGGGACAGGAGGAAAGCAGGTTCTGTTGCTCTACATAAAGCAGCTCACACTCCGAGCTGTGGCAGAGGGAGCGCAAGTAGGTGCAGGAAACACCCGGTCCTTGCCACCATTCACATGAGCAGTCTGCACCTGGGGATTAATGGCTCGCTGTGCCCTGTTACCTCTGCTCACATTCAGCTTCATCTCCATCTGGTTCTCCTGCAAGGGGGGTGGCTCTCCTGAACATCTACAAAGTGATTTACAAAAGCCATGCTAAACTAAGAAGATTTATCAAATGCTTCTAACCACATAGATGCCATATTCTGTGGCTGTCATTAGTACTGAAAGTCTATGACAGTGTTACAGTTTGTAGCACCATTAGCACAAACTCACTCCAAGTTAAATGTAGAAATAAACTGTTAAGTGGAACTATTAATTCTTATAGAGGATATGTGTACGGCCATATGTGATTTAAGTACTCTGAACTTAGGAATTCATCTAGTAATTCTGTTATCTAATCTACTAAACACGGGCTCTACTGCCCATACATAAAGGAGGGTGGGCCATGCAGAAGTACATCTTGGACATCAGGGCTCCCTGAAAGTCACTGGCAATATTTATCATTGAGGTGGACCCTGTTCTGCCTTTATCCTCTCTGTTAACCACACAGACATGCCAGCCCCTGCGTGCAAGTGCAAGTATGGATACAACATGCCCTCTGGAGCTTTCAAGACTCTAGTAAATAAAAGTGGGGCTTCTTTCAGCAGCCCAGTACTCCAGTACTACCCCTGCAAGCTCAAGGTCCTCCAACACTTCTGTGTACACCATTCCAAAAACGAGGATGTGCAATACCAGTTTCATCCCATACAGATACCACCCTGCTTGGCAGCAGCGCAGTCTCTCACTTTGTTGCAGATACTTAAAACTGAAGAAACACACACACACACACAGAAAATATTAATTATTCAAAATGATTGCAGGGAACCATAACAGATGCAGGAAGGATCCACTGCCAAGTTGTAATGAGCGGCCAATCTGCTCCAGAAGCAGTTATCCCTAAGCAGCATGGACGCAGGCCAACTCATACCGCCTAGTCTTGGGGCCAGAGATCACCCTCTGCCTGTCCCTTTTTTAACACCTTTTTGTGTTGGGAGATACGATACAGAAGCTATTTAAAGGCTGCTGGTGAGGAGTCTCTGCAGACAGAAGGCAGGTGGGAAGTAGAGCGTTCTGTATTTACAGTTAGCCCTGAAGGCACTCTCTCAGAACAGCACTAGAATGGCCATTACAAATTGTTTCCCTAAGTAAAAAATGTATTTTAGGCATTATTTATCATTGGGTAGGATTAATTTCACCTACATTTAGCCACCTCTATGAGAAGTGTCCAGTCTCAACTAGTGGGGAGACTGAGGCACCATTAGTGGGTCATTCTTCTCATCTAACCTACACCCTTTTCTGAGGATGAGATGTGTTTTTACATTTTCTCATGGCTTTTGTTTCATTCTCCTTTTTGGGGGAAAGTGCAAACAAATTTAGTTAGTTTGTAAAATGATAGGCTCTCTGAAATGTACTACAGGGAATTTATCCAAATTCTAAGAATGTTACAAAACCAGGAAAGAAAGTATTTGAATAAAACTACTGATAACGCACAGTCTGACCTGGGAAAAGGAAAGGGAAAGGGAAAAGTAAAAGGAAAGGGAAAGGGAAAAGGGGGAAAAGGGAAAAAGGGAAAAAGGGAAAAGGGAAAAAGGGAAAAAGGGAAAGGGAAGAAACTCACTAGGAGAAAATAAACCTAAGGAAAGTGAGGAGTGTTATGAGCTTTCCATTGAGACATCATCATGATAGCTATCAGACATAAAGCAGAAGAACAGTCCCCTGACAGGAAAGTCGCCAACCATTTGTAAAGGGTCATTGCTTCAAAGCTTATTTTGCGTCCTTCTCTCAGAACTGCATGAATACAAATAAAGTCAACAAAGGTACCAAGGAAAGAAAAGATATGGGTATTTCATGCTTTCAGGAGCAGATCAAAGCACAGATCTGTTCTGGAAAAAGGAAAAACAAAACAAAACAAAACCCAAAAAAACCAGGAGAGGCCCATGAGTTTAAAAGGCAGTGATAATCTTATGTACTTGCCACTCACCTCTGCATTTGAGAAGCAATATAGAAGAGCGACGACAAAACCCTAGGACAGGGATGATAGGGAGAAAAAAGTCAACCATCAGGATTTAAAGCAAAGAATCAGAAAAAAATATCAAGTTTCATTCAAAATTTGAGTAAGACAGAAAAAATACATACTTTCTATTGTTCCATTGGAATTTGGGTGATGTGGCACTATTTATTGGGCTTTCATAATAGGATTAAATTCCTCAATGGACTGGCAATTCTAGATGTATATTATTCCCCAGGTACAGAGAAACTAAGGACTGATTTATTGTTTACTGTCTCCTACAAACAAGTTCTTCCCCAGAGAAGGCAGTAGGGACCTCTGTCTTATTCTAGTCTATATTTACGGTAGTGAATAAATCAGGTGAGGACCTGTTCTTGTTTTACACCTTTACTGCTACACTGTCTTCTTTCATTCACAAGACATCGGCTGTGTGCAAAGAACCTATTGGATTCATATTCACCCAGAACTGCAGTCAGGCGTTGTTTAGGGGAGCGTTAGTCAGCCAGGAGCCAAGCCATTTCATAGACTGTGCTAACACAGGCAAACACTGGGCAGTGCTAGACTACGTCTGTATTAGTAAACTGAACAGGGCACAGCCCTGAACACCGACCTTTGCTTCTCTGTGTTATTAAAATGTCGACATGGTCCATGACACAGTTTTGGCCTGGGCCAGCAAGTGTTTTCCCAAACAGATTCTGGCCATAGTTGAGAGGTAAGTACGGAAGAAGGATCAATTTCAACACACATCAATGTGGACAAGCTGTTGTGGGTTACAGGGGAAATGGGAAGGAAAAGGATCTCAGCTATTTGTTACAAAGTGTACCATACCCAGGCACTGGCCCTCTCAAATCCAAGATATTGTTCTGAACAGTGGTATAGCAAAATAAAAGAAATACAGAAGTATTAACATGATGGATTCACTACTGCTAAAGGGTAAGGGCAGAACAGGTTGTTATATATTATCCTTATTCTTTCATTTCTCTTATGATCACCTTTATTATATGTGGGATTAGTTTCAATCAGTGCACCTTAATCCATGGACTGGTCTTCATGGCACTCTGTCATTGATATTCAATAAAGGTAGATATTGAAATTTTTTTTGTGATTATTAATATGAAGTCTGAGTCAGAACTCAAAAGTAGCGTGAGATTTCAAGTAATAAGATAAGGGAATAAATAACAGAATGAGATTGTGAAGGAGCAAGATGGAATATGTGCGTTGAATTTAGACACATTATTAACACCTGCTCTTATAACCAACCTAAAATGTAAATTTCCTGAGAATGTGGTGTTTCAGACCAAACCTCTTAAGACTGATCGACATTTTGTCCAGCTTACCTGAAAAGAACCCAAGCCCAGCTCAATATAGAGGCGAGCTTCCAGACCAGTGCTTTCTGGGAAAAATGCAAATACAATGTAGTGCACTCCAAAGAGGGGGATCAGGAGTAACGTGGATTTTGCAAGTCTCCTGGCAAACCAAGAATTAAACAACAAAGCACTGTTAGGAATACGGAGTTAGGGATAACAATTGCATGTTGGAACAAATTTTAGTAAAGAGGACAGGTCTGTAATGGAGGAAACTACATCTAAAGAAGTTATGGAAAGATTGGTTTCCACCATTCCCACCGTCAACACCTGGTGAACAAAGATGAACAAATCAGCATGCAAGTTTTCTGGACTGACCTTTAAGGGTTCTTCTCCCTGCTATACATGTAAAAAGAGGTTCACCAAACTAAATACTGTGATCTACTCTCCTGAGACTAATCTCAGTCATGTGTAGGTATCCCCCATATGAGTGTGTCAACTTCCAAAACTGTCAATGGAGATCTAAATATCACTGTCCATAGGACTTGATTCAGCTTAAACAGTGGTGTGAGAGCCACTGGTGACGTCCCAGGGTTTTCTGCTTGGCCTTCAGGTCACTCCTGAAGGGCACGGGTTTACGCTAGGCCCTGTGCCGTAACAGCCATACCCACATACCTTAAGATGAGTTAAATAGCTTGCTAGAGTCCTCTGACTGCGCTGATGAGATCCCCATTGGTTGTGAAGGGGATCGTAAACAGGAAGAACTAGGTTCAGTTAGCAGAACATCTGTATCATGTTACTGCTAAGAATTTAAAGGAAATTATCTGCATTTTTCTTTATGTGGCATTTGTGTGGAAAGGACTGGAAGGAAGATGGATGTGTTACCTGAAATTTAGTGCTTACACTTTCAGTCTGGGTCCTTTTGGACTTATAATACTTTATATTTTACTTTTCTTATTGCCCCCAACATATCCACCCATCCCCTGAAGACAGAGAGAGATGTGATATTTGGGATGAAAAGGAAAGTTTGCATTGTTATTTCCTCTGGGGATTTCTCTTTCTATTAGTAAAGGAGTAGAACATTTTGTGCTCCTGCCCATAAAACATTTCTTATAGCAGTTAGAACAGGTCAATATCAAAAGACCCAGAAATACTTACACAAAGTGGCTCGAATGGCTCCCTCCTCCCTCTTGAGATTTCAATTTATGGACTAGAATTCTGATCACATTAATAAATATAATAAAGTTAACCTAAAAAGACAAGAAAAAGTCTGTAAACTTATGAGAAAACAGGACATACCTTCAGTTGATACAAATAATCTAGAAATCCGCAGTCATAGGAATTGCACTGCTATAAACCAGTGCGGATCTACTCTCAGGTCAAATCAAGAGCATTAGAAATAGTATTAATTTTTTCGCACCAATATATAGCTATACATAAAGATATGCTGAATTAATATAGCTATGTTGAATTAATATAGACGTAAATCTCTCAATATGATTTTATGTCTGATATTAACTCCTTGTACTTGTTGTAAGCACCTAAGCAGATCTTACATGGTCTAAGTAGTCCTCCATGTTCCCTTCATTGTTTATGACGGGGATTATAACATATACAAACCTAAATGACATATAGTTTCCTCCCTAAATTTAGGTGAAATAAATGTGTGCGTAAGGGAGTTTTTCTTATCTTAATTTTACATGCTAAAAACTCATTTTAAAAACATACTATATAAAATGATCTATATGTATTTTTTTTGTGTTAAACCAGCTTCATATTATCTAAGAATCTTGCCAGTATCTATACTATCTATATTATCTAAGAATCTTGCCTTTCTTCAGAAATGGCTTACAGAGACACAGACACGACTGTGGTATGTGGAACAGAGGTGTCAAGATAATTCCATTAAGTCTTAGCACAACTCTAGAAAACATAGGATTTACCCTTTAGGTTGTGATTTAGGGTGTTTGGGGTGATAAAAAAACCCAACAAGCAAAACCCAACAAAAACAACCACAACCAAACAACGTTATACAATAATTTCCAGCTATTTGAAATTCAATACCATAACATGCGGTAACGCTTTTCTCCCAGCTTACTGAAAGAAGACACTAACTTAGCTTTCATATTTCAAGAGATACTCAAGAAAAAAAGAAGAGAAACATACTAATACAGTTAGCAGTATGGGGCCTTTGATGATCCATAACACCACTCCATTTTCATCGTCATCCCAACATCTGGAACAGCAAACAAAACCAGTCATGTTAACCTGTCCCGTGTAAGCGTCCCAAAACACATGAAAGTATTTCTGTCACTGAATGAGAAAGTGATGGACACTAAGTTTTAAATCACTATTTAACGGCCCATGCGAGTACTCGTACCCTGATATCTCTCTAAATGTTTCTGTGCAGCCCAATCTAAAGGAAGTTTATTCAGTAAGAGGTTGAAGAACCAAAGCAAAGTCAAGAAATGCACATTTGTATTTTCACGCTTCTTTCCTGCTCTTCTGTTGAAAAAGTGACTTTTACAGAGCACAGGTCAGAGGCTAGACCGCTGTGCATCCATAATTGTAATGATTTTGGGGTCATGAGGAAATAGGTGAGAAAAATCTAGAGCCATTGTAAAGTTACCTTGAAGAGAGAGAGAGCAAAATGGGCTTTTGGTCCCTGTTTTGAGGATGTTCATGTATTTAATGTCAGTAACAGTCCAGTTTAACTCTCTCCAGCCAAGTGCCATACATGCTAGGTTATATCATGCTCCCTCTTCCTGTATGTTCCCTTCCAGTTTTGTGACACAGCATATTTGGCTGCATAACAATAAAGCTTACAGATGGTGGCTCATCCCAGCACATCTAAGTGTAAGGTGCATCTGCAACATGAGCAATGTGAGTTCAGCCCAGCTGTGTCTGAAGGATTTGGGTTTCCATTTAGTAGGCTATTAGGTGAAAGATGAGTGGTTCTGATACTGTAATTTGCTTACATATCTAATATTAGAAGAGCAACCAAATGAATGTAGGATCTGTAATGAGATCCATCTGACCGTGTAGATGTCCTCATTGGATCTACTCAACTACATTTCCTTTGCAGTCAAAGGAGATCAATATAGCAGGACACAATCTCATCTTAAAGTGGACATCTAAAATACATCAGAGAAGTAAACTGAGCGGGTAGGTAGGCACTTTGCTGGAAGAGCACCCGAATTCCAGACACTTTTCAGCCCCCTCTTTAAGCCTATGAGAACTTGTAAGAGCTCTTTTTCCTGCTCTCCACCTCTCTCTGAACTCTCTCTGTAACCAGAGTATCTTGTGCCAGATTCTTCTGCTACAGATCCAACAGATAAACCCGGCAATCCTTTGGAAGGGGAACAGTGGGAAAGGAGGAAAAACGAAATGTTCCTTGGACCTCTCCTGGCTACAAAAAGGAAGCACATGATGTGGGAAGGTAGACCACTTCCACTTATGAAACATTACAGTGGAGAGTTACTTCTGCAAATGTTCTCCAGTAGTACAAAAAAAGGAAAATAGGAGGTGCCAAATGAAGTGGACCATAGAACTTACTGCTTCTACATCATTAATCTGAGTCCTGAGGAAGTAGGTGTAAAATAATATCTTTTCCAATTGATCATCCATGTGAAATGACCTGAAAGCCTTCAGGGCAGCTTTTGGTAAACAATCATCTGCTTTATACCTGGCTCTCATATGAAAAGATTAAAATAAAATAAAACAAAGAATCAAAGAACTCAATGAAAGTGAAAGAAGAAACTACTTATCAGGATATAATGTGTTTGTTTGGGAGATATTTATTGAAGAGATTAGGTTTAGTAATTTATGGCTGATTATATACAGAAGCAGTGATTTTCTTAAAATATAATTATTTCAAGGACTGGGCCTTAGGAAACTAAATGAAATTTCAATATTGACTATGATATTTTCAGGTTTTATTACTCCACATATGCACATCAAAATCAGAAGACTCAAAACTATTTTCTTACTTACTTGCATATGAAGTGTAAAGATCAGAGACACAACTTTGGAACAATTCTTTTTTTTTTGTTTTGTTTTTCTGGTTTTTTATATCTATTTTTCCCCAACAGAAAATCAAAATACAGTATAAAATAGGATGTCCTTGGCTTCCTTATCCAAGCTCTGACTTACCCAGTATTTTGTCGATGGATTCTTGTGAGGACCCAAGCAAGCATCACAGCAGCGGGAGCTCCTGAACAAATCAATATGGAACAAAATATAATTGTTTTGAATACTGTGTCCCAAGGAAACTTTATTTGAAGGGGGTTCACAGTGCATCAGATTGGATGTACATTAGAAGTCAAACATTGGGTGAGGCAACTTTAAAAAACTTAATGGAAGGACTTAACTTGCAGTTCAGGGAAAGAAAACAAAAAAAAAAAAAGAAAAAAAGGCAGGAGAATGAAATCAAAACAAAGGAGAATAGGGGATGCTGTGAAACTACGTTTTCAAAAATAACAGTTAAGAACTACTTGAAGGTGTGAATATAAATTATGAGCACTTGTGAAGCTGGAGGAATCACTTATTTAGCCAGAGCTTTTTTATCTTGTGAATTGTGGCCAGCATACAACTCGTTGTACACTAAATGGAGGAGTTCACATTCTTGTCCTGAGGAACCTCTACTAATCACTCTAGACCATCAGTTGTTGAACATTCAATGATAATTTAGCTAAATCCAGGAACTGGTGATTTCTAGCCTCACTTTGTCACTGTTTATCCTTCTACATTTATGACAGAATAGTTATTTCCTTTTTTTTTTTTTTTTTAAGCAATCCTATTAACTAGCAATTGGTTTACCTGTCCTTCTGTGGAATTGGATTTCCAAAGACTAAGTGACTTTCAAAGCTGCCACAAAAGCGACTCTAATCTGAGCAGGTGACATTTTCACTGATAAATCTAAAGAAATATAGGTAATATCTTTCTAAATACTACTTGAGATCTGTAGGAAACACCCAGAAGTTGTCCTTCCTAATTTTAGGCCTTTGTTCAAGGCCGTTAAGCTGGGACCATATTCAGTTCCAGTTGTCTTTTTAATTAATGAAGAGAAATATTTACATCCACATCACCTAAGATCTGAGTTACCCCTGAGATGTGTCTCACTTTCCACTGAATACAACAGATGAGGATTACTACATTATTAATTGAGGTGTTTCCTTTGTTATCTCGTTAGCTGTGATTAATCAAGGTCTAAGCATCTAGTTTCAGTGCATCATAATTGGAATAGCTCCAAATCAACATCCCCTTTATAAAATTCAGACTTGTAGTTACATAAAAAAAAAAGCCTGAGAATCAAAAGATGAACTATAAATTACTATTTCCTTCAGAAAAATTTGGATTTCACTCCTAAGCCAAAAATGGCAATGTAACCGCTCAATCGGGGTGCTACTGTTTTAGAATACCAAGTTGAGGTACAACAGTACCTGAGAGTCATAATAAACAATTCCCTGCAGTGAAAGAAATTTTATGTATTACATGCGCATATTCCGACAACCAGAGATAATTTTAATTGCTGTTTAAACTCAAAAGATTCCTTAAAGCCAGAAGGCGTCTGAAAGAAATTAGAATTGTTTGGTTCCTAGGCCTGAATTCACCTGATTTACGTTTAATCTGTCTATTCCTGCTTACTAAAAGCAAAATGTCAACTTAAACTTAGTCACCCAAACTTCTTTAGTCAGTGGAGGAAGGCAACATGTTTCCAGGTTGTTCTCCAGCTACATTACTCATCTTCTCGAAAACTGGATTAATCACCATCACAACACACATACCTCACTCTACTGACTGCAGGAGAAACCTGGAGAGATAATTTAGATTAGATGGCTAACTTTTAAATTACTGTAGTTGCACGAAATTAATTCCACTCATAAAGGCGAGCGCTGTGGTCTTTCAAGTAGACTTATCATAGTGCTTCCAGTAATCCATCCTATCCCGCCCTTCAGAGTTTTGAGTGGTTACATATCTAACAAGATTAGAAGAAGGACAGAATAATGGTATGGTGTTGGTGTAGTAGCGCTGGATGAATAGGCAACTTTCATCAGAAAGGTGGTACTTTCAATAGGCACTTTTTATCTCCAAACAAATATTTTATCTAGTTCTAAAAGTAAATAGAAATACTAAATAACACAAAGAGGAGAAGAGTACTAACCCCAGCCAGTAAATATGAACCACCATACATACTGCTTGTCCGAAACAAAGGTCAGCAAAAGCAGTGTTTGCAGGTATATCCCTTCTATAAGAAGCCAGAAGAAATTGGCCAAAATACTGAACTGGAAGAATGCCACAGCAACCTTACAAGAAACCTGGAAATGCAAAGGAAGGAAAAAAAACACATTAGGTCTACTCTCCCTTGTGACTGGTTTCTCTTCAAGTATAAGCAAAATTACCACCCAAGAATGAGGAAATTAATACAAAATTTCGCTAGGTTTGGGATCCCATCATTATGGTTGACTTTACTTCAGTTTTTTGAAAGGGAAACATTGGCCCGCTGTTACAAATTAAATTATTTACCAATAGACATTGATACAGCTTCATTAGACAGACCTGTACTTTATACACCAAAGCTGAACGTAGCCCATAGCACTTGGTCTTTGGGTTTGTGTAGTATTGTTTGTTTTAAGATTTCAGTTCTAACAAACTAAAGAGAAATGGGATTAAGAAATCTCCATGTACTTTGCAGGTCAAGAATTAAGTGTTAAATCAAGGGTAAGAGAGAGGAAGTTTAGTACCGTTGACATTAGGCAGTGGTCCATAGTTTCATCTGCAAACAGAACAGCATCTTTGGTGAAAACAGCAATTGCTCTCAGGATAAAGGAGACAAACAGGTGCATATGGATGTAATTCCGTGTACAGTGGAATTTTCTGACATGGAAAGAGAAAATAAAAATTGTTCTTCAAGAGAAATTGCTCATAGTCTCATCAAAACTCAAACGGGAATACAGGGTGACTGCAGACACCTTCCAAAACAAATAAATGACCTGTCACTATTTGAGAGGGAGCTGGACACAAGGGAGCAGAGCAGTTATTATCTGTTTAACCTAATAAAAGTGTTATTATAATTGTCCTTGAATCACCACACATTTAAAGGAGATGCCGGGAGCAGAGAGTAACTCTGGGACTCTTGGGCTATATTGCAATAATGCCTTTTAATTATTCTAAATAGCATTTTTTGTTGAGCAAGCTTGCAAATAGGCTCTTCAGCCCCTTTCTGGCCAGAGGAGAACAGAATATTGAGTGGCTGTCAGTCGCATGGGGTGGGATGGCTGCCAGAGAAGTAGCTGTCTTACCTTAGACTGCATTTCCCTAGATGACCTTGAACTGAAGGAATCCCCTTCAAAGTTTGGACATATCAGCCTCTTGGTCCTGGGTCCCTCTATAAGTGATACGACCTTTGAGACTGCCAATCCGCTCCAGTTCGGGAGCTGCTTCTGTGCTCTGCACTCATATCTGCAGAGTAGCTTAAGGCTTTTGTCCAAGTACATTGGAACTAATCAAAACCGGGATCCATTTCCAAATATTCAACACCATCAAACATGATATTTTAATTTTCTTTAAATCTCTTTCTATAGCTCCCAATTATGGAAGCAATGATCTTTCACAGAGGGAATGGACAGCTTAGAATGACCACGGGTTCAGGGCATAAAACACTCAGTTTCTGCAGAGCATGTCCTGCTATGCCCTGGAGAAATAGTTATTTTATATTAATAGGGATAACAGGTTGGAGCATTTCCACTGTATGGAAAGATTAAAGAGACTAAGACAAACTGCTCAGCCAGATGTACTTTTTAACATCTGAAGGGAAATGCCACAACATGAATAGAGAAGGACCCGTTGCCATCAACATTGCAATATCTGAGAAGACTTTGAAAATAATAAACCAAACAACAAAAACACAGAGGGTTTGAGAGGAATTAGGATGAGACTACTTTGACACATCCTGAAAAGAGACCAATTTATTTTTTTTTACCTGAAGGCAGCAAAGACAATTAGAGCTGTAATGAGTGAAGTCACTGATGCTGCATAGCCAGCAGTGTAGACACGCCAAAATGCAGAATAATATGATTTCTATGAGAAAAAGAGAACACAGACCAATGCTGGTGGTTATGCAGCATGCATGCTGGTGTCCTTATCTCACTAAGATACATTTGCTCTTACTAGTCAGTCCCATCACCTATATATTGGTTTGCGTGCTTGAGATCTGATTCAGGTTTTTCCCTCCATCGCTAACACACCTTTTATCTTTTGAATCCTACATAACCTTACACATGAGACAGGTTCTACAACTCACAGTCCCGTAGGAAATAGTGACCCCTTTGAGCATGTCCAACAGGGAAATATTACTTTTATTAAGTAACTATGTTTTCTCCTATAGGTACATAAAGACTCTTGGGCACTGAAGTTTGCTGGTGGGTGATTTGGGAATCCGTCACCTTAGACTTGGGCCAGGTTCTGCTCTGTTTAGCTCAAAGGATGTTTCACCCTGATTTGATAAGTGTTAATTTTCATAAACAGCTATAGTTAAATGAGAAATAAAACTTGCGTTTTGTACGTGAGGAAACTGAAACACCGGGAAAGAGTCACATCACACTGTGAAGGTAGGAAAGTTAAAACCAAGAAAATAACCTCACAGTCTTTCATCCTTTGGGCAAAGAGTTCATTCACTAGTTGCATACTGTAACACAGTAAATTCTTTATAGTTCATTTGTTTGTTTGTTTTGCATTCAAATATTCTATGTCCCAAGAAAAATGAAGCCTAGCTTTAGCTATGCAAATTTTTTCCTGATTTGCTAAAAGATCACCTAATTATTCAAAATCCCAAGAAACTAAATTCTCTGAATCCAGGCAAATTTCCTCCTTGCAAATGCAATGGACACTTTGTTCTCTAATTGATCCAAACTCTGTTTATCCAAAAGGCAGCAAATCTAGGTTGAGACAACCGATTAGCAATTTTAAGTAGATCCATAAATAAATCATGCAACCCTGACAACCTAGGAATCATCCTGGTGTTTCTGAACACCAGGCCTAATCTTTTATACAGGTGAAAATTAGAAAAAAAGGTTCTTCAACTGAACAATGAAGTATTTCCATGCATTTTATCTGTTTTTGTAGGCAGCTAAATAAACAACACTATATGCAGAAGACATCATAAGTCCTCACTGCAAATACAAAATAAAAAACAAGTGGTTCTCTTAGAATATAAGTGGAATTCTTCTTAGTTACTTGCTTATGTTTACAATGCAGTAGAACTTACCAATCTTATCTTCCTTTTACCGACCTTGTGGGGTTTGGAATAACAAATTAAACACAGGTGCAGCACAGACATGAGCTCTACCCTGAAATCCTCCATAATGTTAAAATGTAAATATAGTCCCTTGCTTGCTTCCAGCCTAAGCCAGCTACAAACTATGCCTGGCTTAGCACAAACCAGGGACTGCCTGGAGAAAGCCACCCTGGAGGGTAAGAGACTTTGGCTCTGGGGGTGAGAGCCACGCCATGGCAGCCATCCCCAGGGCTGGAGAACTGTGCTCCAGAATACGTGCCACCTTCTGAGTCTTACATCCCTTCTCAACTCTTTGCGTGGTTTCCAGCATCTTTCCTGAAGTTTTTTCAGCGTTTATCTTTCTAGCCTCTCCACAGTGTAAAGAAGTACAAATATTCTTAATGTACAGTTGGGGAAGCTCCAGATATCTATACTGCATGTTACAGCTGTTCTTGAGTTTCTAAGCTTATGGAGCCAAAAGGCTGAAGTCAATTGTGTCTACACTTCCTAAAGATGGAGATACTTCTGTGCTTGAGCTTGCACGCCTGGAGAACCAAGTGGTTTACTCAAAATAACACGCAGAGTATTAGTAATGACAACCCTCCTCACCTTTCTGTGTCTTGCTATGGCCTGTGAAAAATGACATTTTTCCACTGTCAGGTCATGAGCGCACACTTACAATGAGCTATATGAGTTAGTCTCTTCTTTCATAGATTGGAGGGAGTCCACTGCTTCTATCAAAGTACCACAACAGGAGGAGGAGGCAGTGATGTATCCCATCTTGTATTTGTGTATGATGTATGAGCCTTGTCCAATGCAGACTGGAGATGAGGGGATGGAGACACCCCTATTCTCTCTTGCTGCTCCTGTCCCATTTAGCAAAGGTCGGAACTCAAAGGCAGAGGCAGTGAGCATGTCTCTGTTAATCAACAAGCTTCAGCCACGAGGCAAAGTTCACCACTGAGGCACTAACACCACCAATGCAGTGTGAGGCGATTCTTATCCTGGGGGCAGGTATGACAGTGAGGAACATGGAAATTTAAATCATATGAAGATTTAAATGTGAGTGAAAAAGAAATGTTGCTGGAGCCTCACTGAGCACCTAATGATGCTCTTCAGATAGGAAAAATAGAGGTTCATTTCCTACTCCACTGAACACCTAGGATAAAGTGTGAAAATACTCAATGGCATTCAAGCATTCCCTTCTAGAGATGTGCATTCACCACCATTCTATAAAGTAATAAAACCCTTTTCTCTGACTCAAAGAAAATCTGGAAAAACAAGGAACAGGAAGGGTCCAAAGGAATTTTCCCTGAAATATTCCCCACAGACAGGTTGGTAAGGCTTCCCTGGGAGATGGAAGCATGATGTAGATTCAAATCACCTCTGTCAGAAAACCAAAGTCTTTGTTAGGCAGGACAAATGAACTAATCATGAGTCTAATCATTAACACCAAGAGTAGACAACTGGATGGAGAGGAAAGTGCTACCTGCTACTCCCTTGTTCTATATTAAACCTAATTTGTTAAACAGGCTCTAAATATACCTAAAAGGTTTGAGCTTAGCATGGAAGACAGGTAATTACTGGGTTCTGACAAGGCTCAGATGTGTGGGAGCATCCAAATACTCAGCACACTCCGAAGAGGGTCCTCTGGAGATGTCCACAAGCAGAAAATAAAAAACTCACCTGATCCTCAGGTCCTTTACTGGAACCTTCATCAAATCCACAGGCAACAGTGTATGGTGGGAATGGTTCTGACCAATATGCCTCCTGTGTACAGTTTCTCTGAAGGAAGCCTTTAATGGTAAAATATATCAGAGAATGAATTAAAGGGGGGGAAGGGGGCATATTCATTAAGTTTTGACAAGAAAGAACAAATTTTTATTCCTACTTTGATTCTTAAGTTAGGCACTTACAGGTCTAGTCATGTTCAGCAAGATTAGCTATAGAGTTACAGTATTCTATATACCTACCACTTGAAAAGTTGAGACTTTGAGACCCAATTTATTTCAAGATGCAGTGGAACTTCTGCATTTCGTATCGGAAATTCATTCTGCAAATTCAATTTTTACACAGAGGAAATAAAATTATGGAGTCTATCCTGCATTTACAACATAATCTGTGCTTGTGGACAAAGCCCTGAGCCACTTGTTCTAACTTGGAAGTTGGATACAGTTTTGGAGCTTGGCCCTGCTCTGACTGGAGGATTGGAATAGATGATTTGAAGATGTCCTTTCTAACATTAATTATTCCTTGACTTTATATATCTGTGATCCTGTGACATACTTATATTCCTTTATAACATCAGCAACGTAGTGCATAATTTTTAGACCACCAAAGAGACAATTCAGAACAGCATAACGCAAAAAAAAATACTGTCAAATATTGACCATCATCCAAGTTGTGTATTTGGATAACTACTGTATATTGACTGACATGACACAGCATTGTGAATCAGGAAAATAAGCAAGTTAGTGAACATTTACGTATTAGAATTTATTCAAAAATATGTAGGGATAAAAAGAATAGGAAAAAAAGCCTTGCCGTGGATATTGGTGATTTCTTCAAAAAATCTTGGACAAGGAACTTTAACCACTTCCCCAAAAGTGGCTCTGGGCCAGCAGGTTAGACCATCCCAATCTCTGGCACATCCTGAAAAAAAAAGGGCCTCTAAATAAAGAAACACACAGAGAACATCACACAGCTGGTCTTCCATAATGATACTGTCTGTGGCTTTCCCACTAATTCACATGCATGAAGAAGAGCCACAACAGCACATGCAGCTCTGCAAATGAAGGATTGTATTTTTTTCCTGTTCTCCTTGAATGCATCGTCGCTCACATACACACTTGACATTCCGGCTGGACCTTCCCCCACCTTATCTCATAACAGAACATACCTGAAATTCAAGCAGACACAATCTGAAAGTCAAATCGACTGGAGCTCTTTCTATTGTCAAAACAAAAGTCACTAAAATAAAAATACTGAATAATTATTAGCACTTGAGATTTCTCATTACTGGTTTCAAAGTCTAACTGAAAAGCATCAGACTTAAAAATTCATCCTTAGTCTCTTGATCCCATGCTTAAAGTCTACCAATTTCGTATGACTTAAAGGAAATAATATAAGGGCTGAAGTCCCGGTCTTCAGCAATCAATGGGATTTTTACAACGGATTTCAACAGGGATTAGATTCATCCCAAACTAGAAGAACATGTCCCGGCACCATATAAAATAAACGTCATCAGGAGTAGGTTTGACTGGTTGGCATTCACGAGGTTCCCTGAATCAGAGGTTGCTAGCTGATGACGCAGGTCATCTTACTAGCTATGAGTCCGATAAAAAGGGTTTTCAGAAGTTATAGTTAGTCACAGCTTTGTCACAGATGCATCACATTGAAACTCAAGCTGTGGTCACACAGTGTCTGTTGGCAAGTGGGTGTGGGTGCAGCACAGAGAAATTATCGGCATGTAAAGGTGCCTGAACCAATAAAAAAAGCGCCGTGCTGTAACTGAAACTAATCTCTAGATGGTCGTAAGGTGGATACAAAGCAGTGCATGACTTTCATTTGGGAGGTGTTATTTTCTTTCACTGATTCTTTTCTGTTTCCTCTGTGACTAATGACAAGGCGAATCTAAAATTGTCAAGAGCTGAAATGTGGAAGCAATATTACGTGCCTGTAGCTGAGCAAAGTTACTCTCCGGCTCCTGAAAGGATAGTCCTGAGAATCTCCCACAGCGTTATCCTCACATCGCCCTTGGGAGAATGAAATTCCTGGTATCCCCAATTTGCCAGATGGGAAAATAGAAGCCCTGATTCATTATCTCTAATTCTGATCATCTAAAACACGTTAGCTAATCTTAGCTATGTTCCCGCTGAAAGAGACAGGGACTTCCAGCGCATGATTCATCCCATATATTGGCGGCTCCTTTCTGAGGACAGGATGAATCACTCGCTGCAAATACCTAGGTCTCTCTGATGATTATAGCCTAAACTAGGCTGCTAATTTTCAAATTAATAAAGTCAGGTAATTTGAGTCCCACTTAGAAATGCAGTGGCCCACACACTCAGTCGCAGGGACTTAGAGGGTCCCTCTTAGAGGGACTATAGTACCTTTGAGGAGATCGGTCTAAAAAACTACCATATTCGGCAATATGAGGTTAAAAACGAGAATCAGGTGACTTATGTAGGAGTGCAACCCGTATGATTTAAGTCTTAGATCTGGTTTCAGTTTCAGTGACTTCTACAGTTTTATCAAAGAAACAGCTGAGTGCAGAGGCAGAAAGAGCATTTTACGCACCGAGGTTTCCAAGAGCCTTGTGATTGTCCAAGTCACCTGAGACTCCATAAAGAGAACTGCAGTAGGAATTGGATCAAGTAATGTTGACCTCATAGATATTTAAGTCTTCCTCAGTAACCCAGGGCTCTTTTATTTTTTTAGCCAATGGAGAAAAATAAGCATTTTCAGAGCTTGATTCAGTTGACCTATTTATACATCTACTTCAAGATGAGAGGAATTGCACCCTGGGCTCTACTGATGACACTCACAAGACACTGCTCTGAACAAAAAGAATAATGTGGAACTACTTTAGATTAAACAGTCTGCAACACAGACTAATTCCAGCATAGACTATCTATGACTACTGAGAAGTAACTCTCTACAAATTGTGATCCTTCAGTTGTCTCGTTCAGTTCCTGAAAACTAAAATGCAAGATTGGGACTTTTGCCAATTTTAGTCTAGTTTAAAACACCCCAGATAAAATATTGGGGATAAAACGGTTTTCCAGATCTAATGTTTTATTTTAAAATATATTGAGAAATGGTGTAAATACCAGAACAGACTTTTATTAAAGTCTTTCCATCTCTAGAGAATAAAAGGTGAAAAACAGAGCTTTGAGAAGATCAGAGTTGACAAGGTTGAAGATTTTTAAGTAGTTTAACAGAACTTTGGGTTATTTTTGTTTCTTTGAGTAGCCTTTGCTATAAAGAGGATTCCAAAATCATGTAATGTAATCATGAAATTTTCATTTTAATTTTCAAAATTTATATTTGAGCATGTACCAAACATCAAAACACCACCAGAATAAATCTTTACAAACAAAAAAGGAAACAAAGAACCTCCAAAAATGTATAAGCAGAATGTTTTTAAGAAGTCAGTATTATTTCCTTTTTCTTTCATGTTTTTGCAAAGAACATTTTCACCAGACTGGAATGACCCTTAACACGATATAATTTCAGCGTGCATTTCAGTGTCTTCTGTGGAAGCTTCTTGGGAGTTTTGGATGTAAGTAAAGAACACACCAAATACTTTAGGAATGTAAGACATTCCAAGCAGGGTTTTCCTGCCCTAACCGAGCATAGAAACTTGTCAGGGTCTAACCTAATCATCGTGGTCTCATTCTGTAGTTAGTAAAGAGAAATACTACTTCAGAGAATGGTTAATCTCATTCTAAAGTAAACACCTAAACCAGAGGCAATGACACATGTTCTAGGGACACCCATCTTCCTCCATTTACTTTAAGGGAATCTATGAAGGGAAGTCCTGACTTAGACGCTGAGCTTTTAAAGATGTCTAAAATGAGATGAGGTGAACTCCCAGGCTATCAAAGAAGCACTTCAAACTATTAAGAAACCAAATAAAATTGGAAACAAATCTTGACTCAGGAGAACAAATGCTACCTTGACATTGCGCCCCTGAAATGATACACAAGGGATATTCACATCAGAGCTTGACAACCAGGACAGTTACCTTTAAGATCAGGTGAAACAGATTCATTCTTTTCTAAGCAGAGAGCCTCCTCTTTGACCACCTGCTGGAATATCTTGCATTCTGGATGGATTCCCGCCACCTCAGTGAGAGAAGGACAAAACAAAACAAGAAGTTCTGTGATTATCGGAACAAGAAGAGCCAGGTTTCTTTCCAGTTTGTACCTTCTGGCTGATACTTTGAGGTCTAAGAACGTGAAAACTCCAGCTAAAGATTTTTCTGCAAATAGGATATGTAAATGGCAGAAGTGGGCTGTGAGCTCGTATATTTATCAATTTGTATGTGCATATGGAAATGCATACTCATATGGGTTCTTCAGTGTGTCATAATAGTTGAGTTCATGTAGCACCTCTTCTCCAATCTGGACATTCATCTCACCTCTCCTTTACACCTGTGTTTTCCACAAAACTCAAATGGATTTCACAGTCTTTGGATCTCTACCTCTTTGTCAATGTCGTGGTTTAGCCAAAATTGGACAAATCTGTCAGCTATGGGGATATTTGCACTGAGTTGCCCAAACATACATGCAGTCTGACCATATACATATTTCTTCCCCGTAAAACTAATAAAAATAAATAAATTTCTTTAAATATAAATGTTGGGTCTGGGTTTGGGTTTTTTTTAGTTAATTATTTTGGTTGTTCAGAATTTGACAAAATATTGACAAAATTTGACAAAATATTCATAGAATCCTAAAATCATAGAATGGTTTGGGTTGGAAGAGACCTTGAAGATCATCTAGTTCCAATCCCCTGCCATGGGCAGGGACACCTCCCACCAGCCCAGGTTGCTCCAAGCCCCATCCAACCTGACCTTGGACACTTCCAGGGATGGGGCAGCCACAACTTCTCTGGGGAACCTGCGCCAGGGGCTCACCACCCTCAGAGTGAAAAATTTCTTCCTGATACCTAATCTAAATCTACCCTCTTTCAGTTTGAAACCATTACCCTTCATCCTATCACTGTACTCCCTAGTAAAGAATACATCCCCATCTTTCCTGTAGCCCCTTTAGGTACTGGAAGGCCCCTATAAGGTCCCCCCAGAGCCTTCTCTTCTCCAGGCTGAACAATCCCAACTCTCAGCCTGTCCTCACAGCAGAGGTGCTCCAGCACTTGAATCATCTTTGCTGCCCTTCCTATTTTGATTCTTGGGAGCTCCCAAGAATCAAGTGTTCTTAATTGGAGGAATTAGCCCTAGATGTGACAATAAAGTCTTAATTACTCTTCAGGAGGGTGTGCCTACTCTGCTTTGATGCTGATACTATTAGAGTGGGCTCTGGTCTTCTTTGAAACCTTGAGATTACAGTGCCATACAAATCACTCTACTGAGAGAACATAGGGTAAGATCTTCCCTTCTGAATGCAGTTGGTATAATTATAAAAATAGAAGCAATAAATAGAAGTAGAAGTTTTATGTCCATTTCGGCTTAAATAAGAAATACTGAAGTCCACGAATTTAGAGAAAATAGAAAAATGGTAATCTTGGCCATAGTTTAATCTGAAGGATCACAAAATTTTATCAACGTATTATCTGAGGATGCTACACACTCCTTAGAAAGAGGCACTCTTTCCATTTTGTCAGATGAAGAAATAAGAAAAAATTAATGACTTGTTTTGGGAGCTTAAGGAGTGATATTTATCTCACAGATTAAGTTATCTACATTTAAACAACTAAATGGATTTCTAGACATCGGTTGTTAAACAGGGTTGAAATTTATCTTCTTAAGTACAGATACTTAGTGTCATTTAGGTGCTGTAATGTATTAGCTTGGTCTCCATCTCCCACTTCAGAAAGTTTCATGTCCCCTGTAGTCCTGCATTGTATCTGCTGAGATTGTGAAGATGTTCCTAACACCCTAGAACATCCCAAAATGATAGCCTCCGGAAAGGCAATTAAATTCTGAGAAAGAATCTCCAATATCAGTGTCTACATGTGATCTTGTTATCTGAGCTTCTTTTGCAGTCCATGGAAATTTAAGGGATGTCTCACCCACCCAGGAACGGTTAGCGATGTTTGGGATGCTATAGGGTATCTCAGCCCTCTTGTGTAGATCTGGCATTAATTTTCCCAGCCCCATGTGGAAGTCTCAAATGCATTATTTGATGTCTCAAATACTTCTGCCCACTCATGCTTATGTAACTGAACTAAACCAGGAGTCAATAGAGTCAATAAAATCTAGAAAGCAACTGACCTGTATTCAAACAAGTGAATACTGCACAAAAGCCTCCTTTGGGATATGGATCTTCAAGACATAGGGAGTCCTACATGGAATAGAGCAGAGGGTTTGCTCCTTTGCAAGCTCTGCTATTCAAGGCAAAGCCAGCAGCTCAGGGGGTAGTGATTTTAATTGAAATGATGGATTGAAGGTTTTCTGAGACATTTCTGAGGAAGGCTGTAGGTCATTCTAAACCTCTAATGACTTTGAAAACACAGTACAGATGAAAACTTCACTGCTATATTGCATTTTCAGTCTCAGGAAGTTGATTTATTGGCCCTCAGAATGTTTTCAGTGAGCAGAGCAAGCAGGACTTCTTTTAACCTCCACAGAAACTTCACTGGAAGTCATGAAGACTATTACATCTTAGCAATAATATCTGCCTAAGGGAAAAAAAGTAGAACACAATTTTATCTTTAAAAACCTTTAAAAATTCTGCCTACATTTGGGCTTTAAAGTAGCATAGACAGACTGCTTTTAATTATGAGGCCCTAGAGATGGTTCATACATCCTAATATTAGAACAGAAAGAGGATTAAGGACACTGTTTGAAAAGAAAATTAAGACATGGCTTTTTTCATGCATTGTATTGCTCCAGTGGGTAATTTGAAATACATTTTATAAATCAGCATGAGTGACTCTTAAAATAGTACTTCTTGCTGTTCAACTATAGTAACAAAATTCTGAAAGGAAATCTTTCAGATATTAATAGGATCCCTGCTCGTTGCTTTGTATTTTAACATACATTTCACTTTGCATTCATACATAACAAACAAATTATTTAAGTAGTAGTAAGAAAATGATTGCTACATAAATTTCTCACTATTTCAGTTTAAAAATATGGAGTCAGCTGGATAAGAAAGAAGTAATTTATCTACTTTCTGGAATTTCTGGACTCAGTTACTGTTGAGAAATTTTACATTTGGAATATTCTTAGGCTTAATCTTTAAAAGCCATGACAACTTGACATGTTGCTATACAACTTACCATCTATACTGAGTCCTCTGGTAAAAGGCTTGAAAGCAACATCCAGTCATAACCCAAAGTGAAATCAAGCTATGAAAGGTGATTCCAAATGTCTTTGAGAAACAAGCACTTGGCAGAGATGGGTTAACTTAACTGCCACCTCATGCCAGAGGTGCTACAAGTGGTGGAAACAAACACATAATTAGTTATGAAAAGTTTCAGAGGAGGAAGGGTGGTCTTTCTCCAAAAGTCAACTTAAACAATGCATGCAGCTGGTGCAGGTGGAACATAAATGAGGGACTTGGAACGTAATTGAGGGGGAATGGCTTCAGACTGGAAGAGAGCAGGTTTAGATTAAACATTAGGAAGAAGTTTTTCACTTTAAGGGTGGTGAGGCACTTGAACAGGTTGCCCAGAGAGGTTGTTGAGGCCCCATCCCTGGAGGTGTTCAAGACCAGGTTGGTTGTGGTCTTGGGCAGCCTGGTCTAGTGGGAGGTGTCCCTGTTTATGGCAGTGGGGTTGGAACTTGATGATCCTTTCCAACCTAAAGGTCCTTTCCAACCTAAACCATTCTATGATTCCATGACTAAGCAGATGAGCTCTCCAAAATGGTACATCAAACATTAAACATGTGTGCCAGACTGCCTGCTGCTCAAAGTAGGCTGCATCTCCTTTTTTCTCTCCTTTGGTAAATCGACACCTGCTGAACCATACCCTCTGTCACCATAACTCAGCAGAGTTGTACTGAAATCAGTGCAGTGCTATTCATTTACAATGGCCGGGGAAGCCCATACTCTACCCGCAGGGAAGTTGTACTGCTTTGGTTTTACATGTGGCAGAGAAATTGCTCTAACAGATCAGATCCCTACTCCACATTGTCCAGACTCCTATCTCTGAAAACAGTGACAAATCACCAGAAAACACAATTTTATGATTTATTCTAGAAATCCTGACCAGCTACTGGTGATCCTCACCAATGGTGAGGTTGTAGTCAATCCCACTGCCACCGACAGGTAAGCAATTAATCGTCACTCTCGCATTCTGTTTGCTGCTGGGTTACTGGATTTGGGGTGAGCCACCAGAGCCCAGGTTTTTTGTTACAGGCCAGTGCATAGGTTAAATATTACTGACACTTCAGTGTTTGAAAATCAACATCAAGTGCAATTGTAGATGTAACCTACAGACTATCCCGTATGAAGCAAAAATGAGGCTCGTGTTGTTAACTTGCAATCATGTAGCCTTACTGGAAGTAATCCCAGTGTTAAAAAAAAAAAAAAAAGAAAAAAGAAAAAAGAAAGAAAATATGACACATGTACAAGAAATTGAGAACAGCGATGATGCTCCAATTTGTTGGTTTTCCTCAGGCTTTAAGAAAAAGAAAGACATTAAACCATTTTACAGTTAAAGAAAAGCCTTCTGGGCAGAATATTACTTGTGATTTGTTGGCTATGGCTTACTTATTTTTTGTTATTAATCTCACAATGCCTGGAGAGAAAAGTGCATGTTGTTGCTCTACTCTGCCTACAATAGTTAGGTGAAGGGGCTTTCTAGAAAACAGGAGCTCTGCATTTCTTGCAGAGACATAGTATTGCAATTTGGGAGGCATCTGCTGTAATGACTGAGATCTTGTAGGAAACTAGTAGCTCCTGTTCACCTTCGAAAAGGATAATTTAGGAACCAAAACAAAGCAAAGATTTCTGAGGCAGGGATGTCCAATCTGGCAGAGTCTTCCCTGTCACAGTAATAAGTGTAAGAGGCTGATTTAAAATGCTGCTTCTTGGATCAACATTTCCTAGTAGCTGGGCAGTAACCTGGTATGAACCTTACTGAAAATTACAGTGGGGTGCCTTCACCCCAAGGCACGTACAGAAAATATAGAGGTTTCTTGCAGTGTTGTAGACATGTCTCAAGGAACAGAGCTCTGCATTGCTGCGCATCGTAACATGAAGATCTTTTTGCCGCCTTGAACATCAGTGACCAGCCAAAATTCATAGAACCATTTTAACTCTAAGTCTTAACCACTGAAACAGTCTTGCCTGGAACAAAATAATCTCATAGTGAACATTAAAAATTTACCTATGACAGGCACAGGCATGCTAAAAACCTGAGACAGTTTAGAGAGCCAGATTTTGGGTTTGCGCTTACTTTTAGACTTCTTTTTCTTAATATCTGTAAGGTTATTACATTGAAACCCCAAGTGGCGTACTCGCTGATAGTAAGTATAATACTGTTTTGTATTTCCTCTGTTACATGGTAATTTATTTATTTGCCCAAATCTGAACAGAAAAATCAAGCTAACGGCACTTTGGGCTTTGCTTTGCTCATGTTGGTCAACATCAGACTTAACAAGCACTGGGAAGAACATTTTTCTAGCAACATCCTCATGCCATACTTAGTGCAACTTAATTAAAAGTAATCTTTCCTGAGAGCCCATCCAAAGATGGTGCCCCTAGGCTGTTGTGGTGGTAGAAAAACTGTAATTTAGATGTCTCATAAAAGACACATCTTGACTCATTAAGAAGTCCATTAGCACACTTGGTGAAAAGTAGAGACATTTTCTATGCTCTCTGAAAACAAGGGAAGTGCTTCAAAGCTGGGCATCAAATATATTAGTCACTTTTGAAAAAGCAATTCAATGGGATCAAAGAACCAGAAGGAAATTGGTAACACTTAGTCTTTCTGAAAATTAATCAAAAATCGAAGAAACGCTGAACTCATTGGCAAGGTGGGAAGGTTTCAAGAACTTGAAGGGTCTTTCCAGTGATCCGGCTTAGTTTCCAATGCCGTGCGATTCTAAAACCTCACGAATAGGTTGTGCGTCAAGTGCATAAATCATTTACTAAGGATATTCATCACTGTTCTTTTGCCTCTGTCTCCACAGCTTGCATTCGTGTCTCAGATCTCATCTCAGATCTGCTCTGAAACCATCTCTGTACTCCCTGTTCTCCCTGTCTGTGCTTCCCCTGTTCAGTTTTTTGATATGACTCTGGTGCCTGAATATTTCAGCTCTCCCTTGTACAAAACCGGAGTTGTCTGCCATTCACGTCACACGCTGACTCCCAGCTTGGAGGATTAAAACTCACCTGGTATTTTAGGATACAGAAAGGCGCAGCAGAGACATTCAAAATTCCTGCCCTTTTTTAACTGTGGAATGAAGTGTTCAGCTAGTCCTGAAAGTTGGCCAGTGATGCCAAAGACACAGCACAGAGAACCAGGATATGCTCTGAAATGCATACATTTCTTTCAATTGGAATCTTAATGAAGGGGAAAGGCTTATAGGATGGAAGGAGGCTCATGAAAAATGCGGAACACAGATTGAGTAACTGAAGAAGACAAAGAAAACCTCAGCCTTTTTCATAAACTTCTCAGTCTGTTGAATATATCTTGTCAAAACCTTCCATAAGGCCTGTCTCCTGCTATCTGCTTAACTCCTTTCTCAAAAAGCCAAGTGCTAATTAGAAAGCTTTGAGACTGGGAAGTACAGGTCACTGATGTCAGGGCCAATTTTCTCATGTGCTTTGAAGGGAGCTGGGACCAACCTCGAGCTCCATAAGCTCTTGTCCATCTCAGTACAGCCACATTCACAACCACCGCAGTAAGGATATTCCTATCTGCTGTGCCCTATAAGTAATACTGGGATATATATAATGTAATATATGTAGTAGTATGTTCTGTCAGAAAACTACAAGAAACTATAAAAAATAGCCAAAGATTTCTTATGCAGCAAAAACTTCACCGCTCAAATGCGCTTGTAAACACAGATGAGCATCCGCTTTGTTTCTACCATATCCAAGCCATGTTTACCACTCTTGATTTTGACTGACTGTAAAGCATGAGGTCACCACAGCAGTGACCTGACTCCAGTCACCAGCAACATATCTAGTTATCATAGGAAATCCTGCCCTCAACTTGCAAGTTCTGACATAGTCTTGGTCCCAGAAGCTTTCAACCCCAAAGGTAAAGACCTATTTCCAATCTGCCTCTTCAGCCAGCTAAATAGATTATTTCAGCAGTCTTTTTCACTGAAAATGACTACCTAGAGGACATTTTCAGTGTTTGTTTTCTCTTTCTAACTCGATTACCTATGGAACAAGAGAAGCTGAGACACTGATTGCCTTACAGTCATTTAGAGGGATATCTTTTCAAGATTGTTTTTAAGACATTGGAGTAATGCTTGAATACTCCTCTGTGTATTGGATTGTATTTATCTGACTGTATTTAACTGCGTAGCCTTATACAGCACAGTACTTGCTATACATACATATCCATATATATCAATATACGTATTTGCTCATAGGTATTCTGCATGTAAAAATACAGCCATACTAATTTATTTTGTTTATAAACTCTATGTAATTAGTATTATCTTGAGAAAAATGAAAATGAATTTATTAGGTCTATGCTAAATTTGGTAGAGCATTTAATTACCACGAACACTTAAAGAATAACAGAACAGTAATAACTGAGGATCCTCATTTTCTGCTATTGCAATTATTCCTCCAAATTAAAGAGAAATTTCTCCCTTTCTGCACATGTAGCAAGTTTGCCTAAAGGTGGGGTTCATGTCACCTAATCCCAAAGAACTGAAACCTGGATGTCAAAGTCCATCAGCAAGTTCACTCAACTGAAGCCATAACCATTGTTCTTGGAGTGTTTCCACCTCTTCCCAGTAGTATTGAAGACGGCTAAATGCGTAGCTTTAGACAAGATTCCCAGTTTTAGACAGCTAATTTTAGATGATTAATCTAAACTCCCCCATCAAGCCTCCCTTAATGATCAATGAAGGCAGACAAGCAGTTCCAGGGAAGGATTCCTCCTACCTCTCTCAGACACCTATTTGAGGACAGTGACTCACTGTACAGGAACCTGTCTCCCTCCATTAACTCCCTCCAGGCTAACGAAACGCCTAAACAGACGGATTCTTCCACACCTCCTGTTCCCTATGGAGGGGAATTTAAGGCCTGCAGGGACCAAATCCCTAGAAGAAGCATGTACGTCCCTCCAACCAAAATTGGTCCTCCGTCCAAATTAGCTAATAGTAGCTATATCAGAAATTTAGGCACCCAGCTCTGTTTTATTGGGAGCTCAGCATCTTGCCATGGATTTGGGTCCATATGCCTATTACGGCAAGAAACGCTATGTTAAAGCAAATGTATAGTGCAGTGATAACCCTTCTATGTTTCCTTTCTCATTCCATTCATTAGATCAGACTGAACCCCTTCCCCAGAAATGTGAAAAGCTGTTACGTGTTTGAAGAAGAAAGCAGTTTAGCTCAGCAGGAAGGACAGTGAATGCGGAGTCTTTTCTGTTCCCCATCTTCTGTTTCCTGAGACTCTGAACTCTTTAAGACAGGAAAAGTCATTTTTATGCATTTCAGCACTCGCTGCTCTATGTTCCTGTCACTTACAAGCAAATGGTAATTTTTAATGTCAAGGACTCTGCTCTGCAAGGCACAAAGTATATCCTGCAACATACAGCTCCCTGTGGAGCTGGTAGGAGGTAAAAGTACCCAGTTTCACAGAGGAAGTTTTTAGGATTACCCTTCTGGTTTATTTCCATACCTGAATAATGAATTATTTGCAGAATCCACACTAGAATTATTTCTCTGCTCTGACACGATCCTTTGAAATATGAAAGAACCATTTACTCAATACATCCTATGGGGCTCTGTCCTTCCCTGACTGTCTAACTTTGGGTGCAGAGCTTCCCGCAAGACCCAGTTAGAGACATGAAAACCACTGATATTTAGAGCACTGACTCTTACCAGACATGTAGTTGGAGTTCACATATGAGCAACAATTTGAGGCCAAAAGCTACATGGAGCCCGCAGATTGTAGAATTTCTTTTATTATGGGCACAGCCTGCTGCAATGTGCCAGAACATTAAAATAACGCGTGGCAGCCCACAGATGTGCACGATACATCACTTCAGGATAGCTCCGCTCTGCTGACAGCTGCAAGAATAAGTTGTGCTTCTATTGCGTGTAAAAATGGTAGAGCAGATGCCAAAGTCACTCTACCTGTAGCAGTGTAACACTTTAGGCTGACTAGTTAGCCCTGAAAGAAGGGTATTACACATGATAATAACTATATGTGACAAGGTTTACATAGCAAGGACCTATATCCTATCACTTGTTCGTAAAGCTGTGTAAATATGGAGGAAAAAAACAAGTCCCAAAGGATGTGAGGTGCAGGTGTGAAAATGTACATCCCACCTTTCACCTTCTAAAACCAGAGGGTTAAGAGCAGTCTGTGACCATCTTGGCTCTCACTATCATCACTGGAAGAAAACAGGCCCTAGAGGAACACTCACCCCATCTGTCTTTCTCAGGACAAGATGAGATGCCTCCTGGGAAGGTGATTGTCTCCCCCTTGACTACAGAGGGACCCTGAATCCCAGCCTGCACTGGACATTTAAGTGTGAAATGGCTAAAGTTATAATTAATGAGTCCCTGGGAATCACACCCATAGGAAGGTTTCCAAACACTTCTCCGAGGATGAAGATTGAGGGCAAAGAGGATCTATGACTGTACACTATGACTTACGCTAGCTTTTGCTAACCAGCCCGGGCAATGCCAGCACAGGGCTGAGGGAGGGATGTACGTGCTTGAATTGTGTCTCTGTGCTCACACATCTTCCCTGATGCTTAATGCTACAATCTCACCTGCCGCCTCCAGTGCACAGCAGACACAAGAGGGTTCATGCTCCTGCTTGGTGATATTTTAAGCAGATGCCTTCCGCAGTAAAAACATAAGTGCCCTCTCAAAGAGGTAAATGTCCCAAATCCATCGGGAGAACTATTCCTTTTTAGTTATCCTCCTTCTTCAGCAAAGTTGCCTTTCTCAGGACAACTGGGACCACAAGCTGTTCCTTTCTGTCTCTCTAAACCCATGCTACAGCTATTCTGATTTAGGGATGCTTTTCTGTCCTTTGGAAACTGCAATTCTAACGAATGGAAATGAAAAGACATTTATTAATAACATCTTAAGGCTGGAAAATTTTAAAGAAAAGAGCTGGGTCAAACCTTTAACTCACAAATTTATTTTTTTTTCTTTTCTCCCTTTCTACACCCTCATCCCCCTTCTTTTTTAATCCTTTCCTTATTTTTCTTTCTTTCTACCCGCTCCCTGTTCCGAGAAAAGTTACCCTGCCTCTGCGGACATCCCCCTCACCACCCCCCCGGCACCCTGCGGGGCAGCCGCAGAGCCATCCAGCTGTGGCCAACAGTGTCAGGAGCCAGATGTGCGGTACCCCACCTTCTCCTCCCTTTATCCCCCCCGCCTCCTCCTTCCCCCCCGCCCCCTCCGACCAGCCCCAGAGGGACCCCTCCGGGCACTCACCAGCGGCAGCAGCAGCCAGCGCAAACTTCGCATCCTCCGCAGCAGCCGCCGGGTCTTCCACGCTCCCTCTGCCTCCGGTGAAGCTGCCAAAATCCGAGGCTCAGCCCGCCCCTACCTGCCCAAGACCCGCCCCCGGAGAGCCTCGCACCTCCCTCCCCGGCCACCCGGGGGACCTCCTAGGGGAAACCCGGCACCTTCTCGCCCCCGCAGGACCAGGTTGGCAGCGAAGGGAGGGAGATTACAGAATCACAGAATCACAGAGTGGCAGGGCTTGGAAGGGACCTCTGGAGATCATCTCGTCCAACTCCCCCTGCCAGAGCAGGTTCACCCAGAGCAGGTTGGACAGGAACGCATCCAGGTGGGTTTTGAATATCTCCAGAGAAGGAGATTCCACAGCCTCTCTGGGCAGCCTGTGCCAGTGCTCCCCCACCCTCAAAGTAAAGAAGTTTTTCCTCATAGAATCATGGAATGATTTAGGTTGGAAGGGACCTTGAAGATCATCAAGTTCCAACCCCCCTGCCATGGGCAGGGACACCTCCCACTAGACCACGTTGCTCAAAGCCCCATCCAGCCTGGCCTTGAACACCTCCAGGGATGGGGCATCCACAGCTTCTCTGGGCAACCTGTTTCAGTGGCTCACCACCCTCAGAGTGAAAAATTCTTTCCTAATATCGAATCTAAATCTACCTTCTTCCAGTTTGAAGCCATTCTCCCTCATCCTATCGCTACATGCCCTTGTAGAAAGTCCTTCCCCAGCTCTCCTGTAGGCCCCTTTAGGTACTGGAAGACTGCAGTAAGGTCTCCCTAGAGCCTTCTCTTCTCCAGGCTGAACAGCCCCAACTCTTTCAGCCTTTCCTCATAGGAGAGGTGTTCCAGACCTTTGATCATCTTTGTGGCCCTCCTCTGGACCCACTCCAACAGGTCGATGTCTTTTCCTATGTTGAGGGCTCCAGAGCTGGACACAGTAGACCATGTTCAGACAGAATTTCCCATGTTCCAGTTTGTGCCTGTTGCCCCTTGTCCTGTCACTGGGCACCACTGAAAAGAGTCTGTCCCCATCCTCTTGAGAGCCGCCCTTTAGATACTGATAAGCATTGATGAGATCCCCTCTCAGTCTTCTCTTCTCCAGGCTAAACAGACCCAGGTCTCTCCGTCTTTCCTCATCAGAGAGGTGCTCCATTCCCTTGATCATCTTTGTAGCGTCCACTGGACTCTCTCCAGCAGTTCCCTGTCTTTCTTGAACTGGGAAGCTCAGAACTGGACATGGTTTCCCCAGTATGCTTCTGGGATTTTGGACCCACCTCTATGAACCCATCCTCCGGTCTCCCACCTGCAAAACTGTGGGGAGCTGGAGCACCGACTGGTCTTTTAGGGTATATTTGGAAACAGATGTTCTCTGTGCGAGAAGAGATGATGGATTCCCCCCTCCTTCTGCTAATGGGCCCATGCTTCTGGATGGTGGCAGCAGGTTTTCAAAGGATCTGGCTTTTCAGTGGATCTGTCAATGTGGTGTTCTGTGGGGACTCTTAGGGATGGAGTTTCTGGGTTTTGGCATCCCCCTCATCTCAGATAGAAAATTTTGAGCAGTGACAGGGGATTTCACCGACAAACTGCGTAAGGTCTTTCTGGCCCTTGTGTTACAAAGATGTCTCAAATGTAGCTTTATTTCTTGGTGCAATAGGTAAAAGTTAAAGCCCTCTTCTGCCTATGACTTAGATTTGGGGGGGGAAAAAAAGGTAAAAAAAATGGCAGCAATTTTTTAAATGTCAGGGTTCATAGCCACTACTTCTGGGGTTTGCCACAGTAAATATTGCACCAAGCTATTTTCAAGGTTTGGGAGAGCAGGAATTGTGGACATGACAAAAGCATTTTTTCTTGATAAGATTTAAGGGTCTTTTCATATCCTGTTTATCATTCATTATTTCCCAATGGCGTTAAACACAAGAGTTCTGTATAGTTAGAGAAGATCCAGGGCTCACCTAAGTTACCCCAAAATAGTCATCTAATGCCCTTTGAGGAAATCTATATTTTTGCAGCTTTCTTCATAAGTTAACAGCTCTCCTATAAGTCCTGTATCATGCTTTCCAGCTTCACCCAGATTTTTCAGATATACAAGGACACCCTGAGTGCCATTCCTTACTTATGTTTAAGAAACTGAGTCATGTCAGTGGTATCTATTAATTTCTCTCTTTGCCCCCTGATAGTCCTGACCAAATCACTCTGTTGTAACGGGGATGTAGACAATTTGTACATGTGTGGACAGCTGTATTAAAATGCTGAAATGTGTGTGTTTTGTATCAGGATGCACCCCACCTTAGTCTTGTAAATCAAAGAAAACTGGGTCTAAAATCAAATAGTATTCCCAGGCTCATGCTAGAGAGACAGTCAGTTCTACAACCTGTGCAGAATAAAGAGGGGGATGAAGGCATAGA
Source organism: Anarhynchus alexandrinus (assembly GCA_008711295.1). NCBI lineage: Eukaryota > Metazoa > Chordata > Aves > Charadriiformes > Charadriidae > Anarhynchus > Anarhynchus alexandrinus. Next base: position 83,151 of record VUYV01000427.1, read on the forward strand.
TTTGTAACCTAATTCTCATTTACCTCCCCTTTTGTATATGTTTGTCTTCCCTTAGTACATAATGGCATCTGATCACTTACCTGCACAGATAAGGCTCAAATGCTGCTCCAAAAATCAAGTCTATTAAAAAAAAAAGAGATTAAAACCTAAAAAAAAAATCATTTGAAGTATGATTTCGACTGGTTTTCCCCACCTGTAATGGATGAGTTAAAGCTGTGGCCAACTCTCACTAGTCAATAAGGTGGTTCTCATCACACTGGAATAATTTTTAGGATCCCCCTACAAGGCAGCCACCACATGGTGTCAAGCACTTCCTAATTCTAATGCAAAGGAAAATGCAAAGTAAAGGCCTATCAGAGACCCTCAGGATAGGAACAGATTATAATTCCTGCCGAACGGGATTCAACCAACTTGAGTATACGAGGTCATGGAATAACAGAATAATTTAGGTCAGAAGGGACCTGTGGAGATCTGGCCCCAGCCATCTCCTCCCCTCAAAATAGCTCAAATTTCAAAGTCAGGTCATGTTGCTCAGGGATTGGGTTGCTGTGTTTCAAAAACGCATTGCTCTCAGGAGACACACTGTAAACACAAAAATGAAATTAAATTAATATCAGCATGACCTTCCAGTCCACAACATTTCAACTGGATCCCATTATTTGAGGCCTCTCAGGTCACTTCGTTGAAGTCTTTTTGGCCATCATAACCAGTCTCCCAGTGTGGAGCAAGACCAAGTGAGAACCATTTTTTTGGGGTATTTTTTTGATAGTTTCTTGACATAGCCTTTCATAGGCGGTCCTTAGGAGAAGGCATTGCTTCTTCGAGCAGACATGGTCTCGCAGTGCTTCCTTCCTTATATATTTTCTCTCCTTCACCTGCTTTTCCTCTCTGATCTCCAGCTGATCTAAAAACCAGGCCACATTCCAATCCTTGAACTTTAAATTAATTAGCTGGAAACTCCTCTTGTAAGAGTTTTTGTCCATGTTAATAAAGAAAACAAATCCTGCTCTTACTGGGTTTTGCAACATCTCACTGTAGTTAATGTTATAAACCTCACCTACCTTAAAGACTGAGTTCCTCAGTCTACTTTTATACCTTCATTACTTTAAACAGCTCCTTTTGTAGGCTAAAACTTTATTTAGGCTAAAATCTAATTTCTGTTTATCATATTCATTTACTTTATTCATTCTACTCTCTGTTATTTCTCTCTATGTACCCAAAGAAACCCAATAATGAAATAATACAGGAAAGTAACCAAACTTCTCTCCATCTCTTGTATGCTATGATTCATTTTGCTCCTTTTTATCACAAAATAGTTCCTTGCCTGATAAGATGGCTATAACTACGGAATTAGTTTTTTTCTTCAGCAATTATAGGATAACTCGTCTAAGACAAGGATGATCTTTTTTTTCCTACTGCTCTACACCAACCTGAGCTCAGAATATAACTCTGACATTCATAAAAGTGTCCTCTTGTTAGCATCAACAAGCAATCTAGCCATCATGATGGTAGGAAACTTAATCAATGAGGCAATAGACCTCAGATTCTTCCTAATCCCCATCATGGATACTCTGAATCAATTGATGCCATTTAATGAAAATGACTTGACATTTACTGAGCTGCTTAGAACCTTTGCAGAAGCTGAAGAATGTTTTTTGATACCTTATGCTACCTGAATAAGGCTTTTCCATACCAAATATCTTCCTGAAATGCAAATGCGTTTCCTCTGTGTGCATATACGAGCGTCACCTTAGACAACAGAAGTACAGTGCACCAGCACCACACTGCAATATGAGCCATCAGCCAGAGAATAAAGGTGAATCTATTGACATCTCTAAACAATCTTTTGATAAATATGACTAAAGATGCAAAACAAAAAGCCCTGGGAGTATGGGAAGAAGGCTGCAATTACTGAAAGCTCATAATCCAGTGGTTAGATAGAACACGGCATTACTGAGAGACATATTGCAACTATAATTAAAAGCAAAACTCCGCTGTATTTAAAAAATGGAGGGTATATAAAAAGAATGGAAGCTTTATTCCTGAGGGTGATCTCTGTGTGATGTTTGAGAGAGTGGGGTGAAAACAGGAAGATAAAAAAAAAAAATGAAGGAACGGATTGGTTTTGAGATACTAAAGAGATAAGGCGCTAAATATCAGAAAACAAGTACTTAGAGCTGCGTGAGGATAGTTTGTCCAATTCGTTTTCTTTGTATGCACTAGCTGTGTTATCTACTTACTATTTTTCTTGGGTAAAATTGAATTCTGCTGCATCCTGGGGCTCTGACTCCATATTTACCTATTTTCTGTTACTGTTACCTGGCCTGACTCTGGGGACACCACAGAAACAGAGGCAGAGAGGCAGTTGAGTTTTGGCATGCAATCATGGACACTTGGCTCATGTGGATTCTGTCCCACATGTAAATTTACACCTCTATAAACTTAATTTCACCCAAGCATCTAAGACACCTTCTGAATTTGAAAAATATATTCTATATATACCTATCTACCACAAACATACTATTTAGATTCTTTTAAAAATAAACTCTTTTAATTTTTTTTATATTTCTACTTAAAAAAAAGTAAAACTCCCAGTGATCCCTGCTCTATTTCAATTGTACTTTATTTGTTGAATAAGAAAGAGATTTTTCCAAACCTAAGGGAAGTTACTTTTCCCAGCGACACACAATGCAATCTTCGTTACTATTAATAGTCTCTGAAGAGTTGACAAACCAGCTGTTCCCGTCCTCAGAAATAGTTTTATGCATTATATTATTCATCTGTTTTCTTGCTTTCCTCTGGCCATTTCGACTCAAATTCATTTCTATTTGTTTTTCAGGATGTGTAGAACGACACGGATTTTTATTCACTTAAATGCAGTTTTAAGACTAAGCTTGCTCCCCTTATAACACCTCCCTGGAGGTGTTCAAGGCCAGGCTGGACGTGGCCTTGGGCAACCTGGTCTAGTGGGAGGTGTCCCTGCCTATGGCAGGGGGGTTGGAACTCGATGAGCTTCAAGGTCCTTTCCAACCTAAACCATTCTATGATTCTATGATTCTCTAAGGGCCAAGAAAAGATCCATGTTTCTCCCAGGTATAGGTTGAGCCTACAAAATAGAAGATAGAGTAACTAGAGATAGAAGATAAGAGTAACTTATTTTCAACAACACAGAAGTTCAGTGACTAGTGTATACTGGTCTCTGCTTCTTTGTTTGACAGAGAGAAGGGCATCTTTTGTCCAGACTTTACTCTTCGATTATGCCAGTTTCTCCACTGACTGTAGAGGGGGCTCAGCCAGCCGGCTCAGCTCACACCTCTATAGTCGTACTTGTCTCATCTAATTTCAGACATTAAGAGTGTAAATGTGAACTGATTATTCCAGGTTATTTTCACAGTCACAGACACCGTTGAATGCAATTTGCCTGGCATAATTTAGATGTCTACAGAGGACAAGATAATCAATTCCTCGGGGCTCTCTCCACCACCTCTAAAAGGAGGATAGGATGATCACTCAGACGGAGATGTTTACTTTAGGAGTGAAATTCCACACACTGGTGTGGATACCTAATGTAGGCATCTGTATGGATGTGTAAGCTGGAAAAGTGAGCTCCCGCTGTGGTTAATAACCAGTCTAAATTAATTAGCTAGGCTTCCTTTGCAGTTATGGGAATGACAGAAATTTCCTGTTAGAAATTCATTTGTACTATATTGTGGTGGGTGACACTGAGGCCTAAGCCATTCTGTCTCTTTGAAGTGACTTCAAAGGGACATTGGAGGTGGAGTTTGTTGAAGACATTGGGAAATTTAAATATCAACATGTATGTGTCTAGATGCAGATCAGATGTTTAAGCTTCCATTGGGGTCAATAATCTAAAATGGCACCCTCGTTTAGTCCATTGAATCATAGAATCATAGAATGGTTCAGGTTGGAAAGGACCTTGAAGATCATTGAGTTCCAACCCCCCTGCCATAGGCAGGGACACCTCCCACTAGCCAGGTTACTCAAAGCCCCATCCAACCTGGTCTTGAACACTTCCAGGGATGGGGCAGCCACAACTTCTCTGGGCAACCTGTTCCAGTGCCTTACCACCCTCAAAGTGAAAAACTTCTTCCTAATGTTCAATCTAAACCCACCCTTTTCCAGTTTGAAGCCATTCCCCCTCGTCCTATCACTACATGCCCTAGTGGTTCTTTAGACTCCATTGATTATATTGGCTAAGATCTTGTATAACTTTATACACTTCAAGGCTCAATTGAGTTGCCCAACAACAGGTGACCAGTGCCAACTGAGATGCCTTAGTATATTTAACTTTCACAGGAGACTGGCAGATATGAAACATGGACACTGAAGGCATGGCAGGTTGAGGCTACCTGGGTAAATGGAAGTAGATTCCTTTGTGTGGGCAAGTGAATCAAGACCTGAGATCAAATAAGATAAATCCCAGCCAGACTAGACATCTGATTTAGGTTGACTTTTAACATTCATCTTCGGTAAGATGAATCCCATGCTCTGTGTTTCTCAAAGATGATCTGAATGACAACAAGGCCTGGCTGCACTCCTTTACCTAAACCTGTTTTTCATGCCTTCACAACCTGTTTCTCATTAGGATGCTAAGCTTCTTGCATGGTTGTATCATCAGGTTACACCACACTTCATCGATGATTTCACTTCCTTTTTTTAAAGCAGTCCTTTCAATCTCACCTGAAAATACATATATTCCTTTGCTAAGGGGACATTATAATTAGATTTTTGTTTCTTTCTTGTTGTATTTTACAAGTAACATATACTGCATATTACATAGGAACCATGTAACTAAATTTTGTACTATACACTGTTGGATTCCTGATAAGAAAGGGATGATGTCCACGACTTTATGAGCACATTGTTAGTCCCTCCATGTATACTAAAGCACTGAGAATGCATTAAGGGTCCCAAAGTTAATTTTCTTTTTGAGCTTCCTAGGTGTGGCAAAATATCCACTCATAACAGAATTTCTGTGGTGATTTTCTGTGTCCAGCTCTGGTCTCCCCAGTTCAAGAAAGAGAGGGATCTGCTGGAGAGGGTCCAGCAGAGGGCTACAAAGATGATTAGGGGATTGGAGCATCTCTCTTATGAGGAAAGACTGAGGGACTTGGGTCTTTTCAGTCTAGAGAAAAGAAGGCTGAGGGGGGATCTTATTAACACTCATAAATCCTTAACGGGAGGGTGCCAGGGGGATGGGAACAGTCTTTTTTCAGTGGTGTCCAGTGACAGGACAAGAGGTGATGGGCACAAACTTGAACATAGGAAGTTCCATCTTAACATGAGGAGGAGCTTCTTTTCTTTGAGGGTGGCAGAGCACTGGCACAGGCTGCCCAGAGAGGTGGGGGAGTCTCCCACTCTGGAGCCATTCCAAACCCGCCTGGACACTGTCTTGTGCAACTGCTGTAGGTGGCCCTGCTCTGGCAGGGGGTTGGACTAGATGATCTCCAGAGGTCCCTTCCAACCCTGACCATTCTGTGATTCTGTGTGGTTCCGTGATTTTGTGATTTTAAAGACACATGGATGTTAATACAAACACTAGCAGTTGCATAACTATTGTTGATGTTGTTCATTTCTGCTCTTTCAATGGAAGATATTACTGTATACTTCTAATGATCCCATTAGATGCCCAAGAAGCTTTGGAAAGGCAGATGATAAGGAGAGCAGACCTGTCACAAGAGCTGTATCAGGAGAGCTGTGGGATCTACAGAATTTTTCTGGCAGTGTTAAGACAGAGTGCACTGCTGTCAAAAATTATGGTAGAACAGTTGTTGCTGTGCCTTCCTGTCTTACTCCTCACATTAAACATAAGGAAACGTGGTCAGCTCTGTTATGGATACACACCAAGAGACAAACCTTTTTCTGAACAACAAACAGAAGACTGTCTTTCCACCACTGATTTTTCTAAACAACAACAACAACAAAGTTCTTGATGTGTTCCAGTTCTTCCTGTCATTCAACATGATCTTTCTAGCATCTCTTCCTTCCCTCAGCTTTGTGGAAATACCATATCACGCTCAGTTCAATCCAAAACTCAAACCAATGGGAAGGGCTTTCTGAGATTTGGATCAGGTCCAAAGCTTGCATCTACCCTCGCAAATCAAAATGGGCAAGGGCTCATTCTGTGGCTGCAAGAGCAAGTGGTAGAGATGGTTCCTGTCCATACATCCGGCTTCTCTTTCCCCCATAAAGAGCTCAGCCTCATGCCTACCATCCATTGGAAACAGTGTCTGAACTGTGCTATCACCTGAGTTGTGCCCAGGCATGACCTAAAAGAGTGCTAGGCCAAACCATGCCAGGTAGTATGCTAAGAATGAAACACTATAGACTCCATTAACATACCAATGCGTCTCTATGCCTGGCCCTTCTTATGTTCTTGTACTCATGCCACGCACATAGCCCTGCTCTGAAGACACTTGTATGTTTTCAGGAGATGATAAGGGTGCAAACATATTCATGGAAGTTTTTAATGTCTAGAAGAAGCATCACTTCTGGAAAGAACAGTATAAAGAAGGCAATACATGGGTGTGACGAAAATACGATATCTACAAGTTTGATGAGTTGGTCAGTTTCTTAATAGCCATAGGACAGCAGAGAGAAAAGCCATCTAGGAGGATGATTAGCTGAGAATCGATTACCTTTTGATTAGCTAAGAATTATACACAGAACAAGATTTCAGCATGTAAACACATTGATTTTTTTCAATGACCCGTTATTAGAAAAATAATGTAAAATATCTAAATAGCAATAAATACAAAGACACAACTCTGATATATATTCAGCCACCATTCCTAGGTGATGAATTCATCCCTGATCCTAGAAGGTATGAGGTTCTTCTCACCTTCTTTAAGTTTTTATGCTGCAGATATGTACAGCTGAGCTTCTTGTGCCATAGCTCTATTTGTAATGAAAGAAGAAAAGCAGATGTGCTTTGGCGTCTTTTTTTCTGATTTTTGCTTATCTTTTTATTCTAACATTAGACCAATTGGATCCTGTATGCCATTGACTATACGGATTAAATGAATCCCACACATAAATCCTTTATGTGATCTACCCCCTCGGGACTCATTATTCTGAGTGCTGGCATTTTGGAAAAGGAGAACTAAAGAAAAATGAAATCATAACAGGAACCAAAATCTTTCCTGTGAGGGAAACTTTGTGTGCTCAAGGCCAAGCACTGCAAGCTATGCGTGGGGGGGAAATTAGTTGACTCAATTTCTGGAAGTGCAAAATACTGTAGCTAAAGTTTTCTGAGTCACAACCCTCAAATGGGACAGAATAAAGTCTTACAGGGATGAAACTTTCTTGTAGGTCTTCCGGCGAAAGTTGTAATCATTAGAACACTGGTATTTGCCCTAAAAAGTAACCACGTCAGGAAAACAGGAGGGCCATCAATCTCTAGGATTAAACAGAGAATTCTTTTGGTATCTATGTAAAACATATCAACATCAGCCTACTCCTTTCAACACGCATATTTGGCCGATGGAAGGAGAACTGCGGAACGCCTCCATTTACATTAATCTTGGATGAAAGCCTTGTATTAGTTTCCTCTAAAGACACTCAGTCTCCAGGAGCACCAGTTAGGCTTCTGCTCTGAACTGCTTTGTGGAAGGACACCTCTCTCCTTTTCTGCTGACTACGGGGTGCCCAGGGAGACCCTCCCCTTATGTAATACACCTAAAGTTTGACAAAGTGGACGCTGCAAAGTGTATTCCCTACATGCTGTCCTGAGGAGCGCATGTAAGTAACTGCACAATATCTAAGCTACCACACATCTCAGAAACAGCAACCCCTTCAGACTCTTAGGAGCTGAAGCGTTTCCTGTTTCACAAATAGTATCTGACAGTCTAATAAGGAGAATGGATCAAATATAAAACATATTAAAAAAACCACCATCAACTTTGGGTACTACAGGGAGACCTTTTTCTCTTTTCTTTATTCCACTTCCCTCCCTCCCTTTCTTTCTCTTTCTTTTTCTAGTACAAAAGATTTCCTCTCCAGAAGAGATTAAATACATTTAAAAAAAAATATAAAATCTTATGGCTGTCAAAGGGTTTTCAAATAACTGCTTTCCGATTCGATTAAAACCATATTTCAAATAATGTATCTAGCTGAAATCACAATCCAAACTAATAATCAATGAAGAGGTCCATTTGTTAGTGGCAGAACATCTCTTCATGAAAAATCAATGACAAAAATAATACGGAATCTCATTTTTATTTTTAGAGCTAGGCTTTTATTTCACATTAATACAAGTGTAGTGGCACCAGATAATTGCCACCTTACCCTCTGATACGTATGTGCAGGAAGAAAAATCCATAAACCTCCCCCAGGAACAGACCAAAGAAACAAAGAAGAGTTTTTATCCTGCAAAATTTGTGAACTTGCAACAAATTAACTGATCTACAGGAAAAGTGTAAAAAAATCACATTTCTCATTATCATGGTATTCACAAGGAAATTAAGAAGAAATCTTGATTTGACTCAAAGTAAGAATATTGTTTAAACTTTTGCCAAATCAGTAAGTCAAAAGACTCTCTGGGGTCAAAATTAAAGCTGTAATCATTGCTTAAGTGAGAGTCTGTTTTGAGCAAACTTAACATTTCAGAAGAATGGATTGTATCTTTCATTGCTGCATTTGCTACTTTTTTTTTTTAATTAAACATTTTTTGTAGCAACTCAACAGTATGACGTATTAAGGTTAAGTGGATGCAGTTTTGAGCGCTACTTGAAAATTCATATTTTAAGAAAAGAGTAGTAGTGGAAGCAGAATGCCACGTGAGCTAATTCTGCAACTCAAGTGACATTATATGAATCCTGTCTAACAAATCGACCATTGCTTGATTTAGTAATTTTAGGTGATCAAAAGCTAACTACATTTTTTCTATCATAAGTACGTGGGAAGATGCTGTTTTCTAGTTATGTTTTTGTGTAGAGTTTTCCCGTTATTACTCTTATTTTTCTAGGGGCCATTATAAATAACAAAAATAAAACTGTGAGAGAAAAGGCATCAAAACAATTTTCTTTCCATTAAAAATTTATGTAATTCAACCATAAGGTGGTTTGTTTTTTTTTTTTTTTTGATACAACTATACACTGGTGAGTGTATTGCACAATTATATTCAGAGAATTAAGCTGTTTCCTACAGCATTACCTGAATAATGTGAAAAAACTCTTATTGTAAATACCCATGAAAAATAGCTGCATGAAAACCAAGTCAGCATTAGGGTTGATCTATACCCAGGAACTCATGAATAGAAACAACTACATAAAAACCAACTCAGCATTACCATTAATTTACACCCCGGAGAGCAGGAATAAGAAGCAGCATAAGTGTGCCATGAAGCACAGGAAGGGGACCAACTTACCGTCTGGGATTGTGAGGTTTTACCTTCTCAAAGATCCTATTTATTTGTCCAGAATTTCCTTTCCTTTAAAGACAATCGTGATTTCCTCCCTCTGCTTTTTCCAACAGTATTTCAAAAGTAGTAAAAAACCTCTGGACGTATGGTAGTCAGGCCAGAAAACATAAAACCATAAAGTTTCTCTTAAATGGGGATATTACATTTTTACTTAGTTAGTTTTCTGTGCTGAACACGGTGAAGAGTTCACCATTTATGCGTATTTACTGAACCCCTTTTCCTGTGACTTAATCTTTTATTAGCAGGTTTTAATTGTTCCAGATTAATTATTTGAAAAACTGGTGAATAATAATTGCATACTGACTAAATAACTTTGACTTGAAGCTTCAGACATGTTATGCTTTTATGTCCTCTGATCACACTGACTTAATTCCTGGTCTTAGTTTCCTAATGCAGAAATTATTACAGTGATAATTTCAGTATTTGGGCTTTTTTTGTGTGTCTGTAATATGCAATACTCACCTGAAGAGATCATGAAAGTTATTGTTTTCCTGCTTTTTCTTGCTCTCCCAGAGAAAATAATTGTGAAAAATGAAAATAGAAAACAAGTCCATCACAAAATCCCTACAATGGCACTGGTGAAAAAAATCTCTGTTGTTGCTCTAATCTGTAGGGAGAATCAAGATTTACACACAGGCCAGCTAAAATACCAGAGGAGAAGATGGAGATGAAGAGATGAAGAGATGAAGAGATGAAGAGATGAAGAGATGAAGAGATGAAGAGATGAAGAGATGAAGAGATGAAGAGATGAAGAGATGAAGAGATGAAGAGATGAAGAGATGAAGAAAACTAAAATCACACATCATCTTGAATAAATACCTACTTTTAATAGCTGCCAATTGTCAATTTATAGGGCCAAATGGGTCAACCGACATTCAAATGTCACCAGCTGAGCCTAATACATTGTGTTTAAAGTGCCCAATTTGTGTAACAGACAATTAAGCCATTGAGCAGTTTTGCCCAGAACATTGTTCAGAAGTTGCTGAGCCGCAGATTGCTGGAAGTCAACCAGATGTTCTTGGAAGATTCGCCGCATAGTTGTTGTGCTCTTACACCTTTATTGAGCTTTCTGCTACAGCCACTGTAAGAGAAAAGAATCAGCTATTAATGCCTTTGCACCTAACTGTACCGCTGTTTTCATGTTCTTAAGCTTTTTAAAAAAAAAAAAAAAGCAGCAGGAAAAAAAAACGAATAAGCCAATGTATTTTCTCATTTTAAATATTTCATGACTGGAAGGTTGATTCCGCTATTTAAATAAAAGCTCTTTGAACAATCGCATTACATTACAGTGTTTGCCATTAAGAGGCCCTGAATTTTCTCTGTGATATTATTAAGGAAATAATAAAACAACAGCACTCCCGTTTACACTGGCTACTAAATCTGAAACTCCAGGTATAAATATTAGCCAGCAAATCAAATTAAATAGAAGCAGAAGGCAGGCGAAGGTGAATGCACGAAGCAACACAGGCTTTTCTGCATTGTTAGTTTATTCTTAGAATTGCTTTTCAGGCGGGCAGATGAATCCTGAAAAGACACATGATGACATCCTTGAGTACAGGTCTGGCCTGGGTACACATCCTCAGATCTTTTCTTGGAAACATCACCACCTTAATTCAGGTTGAAATGATCAGGTGATTAGTAGGTTATTTCTGCAGCCTCCTATTACAAGGGATATAACTATCAGTTGCAAATACAATTCTTTTCTGAGAACGACGAAAACAGCTCCTGTGGCCTCTGTTAATTAATAGATGGCAATGAGCTTTGTATCAAGGACTTAAATGTTTCCTCCTAATGCAGGGTTTGTTGTTATTATTGTTTCTCCTCCTGACAGTGGAGGGTTTATTATAGTGGAAAAGCTACCGAGGTAGAATCACCATAATTAAAAAGACATTTCACAAAACACGAAGCGGCAACAGGAAGACTGTCCTCTTTTGTGTCGCTTAAATGTGAAACTACTTAGTGGCCTGAAGAGTCTCAGGGGCCGCCGGCATGCGCCCAAGTGTTGTTTGTGGTGGTGTGCTAGCTGCAGCGGTGAATTACACAAAAAGAGATTTATACAGCAAAGGATTCGAGGATCTAGTGAGGAAAAGAAGGCAAACATAGCTGGCGACCTTTAAAGACGCTGGTAGCGCAGGCAACCCATGCAGATTCCCTCGACGCTACTCAGGGTACGTTCTCCCCCCGTACATTGTCTTCTGCGGTGAGACCTGTCAGGCAGTGGGTTGGCATCATCGCTCATTAACAGCTTTGGGCTGTTTTACACTCATCTGCCTGTGCAGAGACAAAGGTCTTCTCTCTGACACCTGAATTTCATACTAGAAGTGAGAGAGTGCTGTTGGTTAGGAAGGAACCGAAAAAAAAAAGGGGTGCAAGTCAGGGCACTACTGAACTGAGATTTTGAAGTGGAGAGACAGGAGTAATTGATTTTTCAGCTTGCTCTTAATTCTTATAAATGGAAGAGATGTTCAGGCTGACCTTGTTCGTTCTTCCCCTTCAAGTATACCAGTGAACAAATAAAAAAATACTGGTCAGGACAAGTAGGAATACTTTGCTTATGCTTTATTAATAGTTTGTTTAGGTTTTGTTAATTCTCTATTTTTTTAGTAAAGTTCATGGAAAATCAGAACGTTCCAATTGTTATGTGACAAATATAAACAGACTGTGAATGAAAAAACATGAAAAAGATCCTCTGTTATATTTATCACCTTAGTTTATCGCCTCCTATCTCTGCGAGGCTCGAGCAAGAAATTAAGGGACAAAATACTGCAAAGTGTTAGAACATAAATGCTACATGTAGGTACACAACTGAGACAAGTCAAGCACTTGGAAAGGTGTTTTGAGCTCAGAAAGGTGCAAGAAAATAGTTAGATGCTTTATTACAGGCTGTAGAGGTGGGCCCAAGCCAAGCTCATGCAGTTCAACAAGGCCAAGTGCAAGGTCCTACATCTGGGTCGGGGCAATCACAAGCACAAATACAAGTTGGGCGGGGAATGGCTGGAGAGCAGCCCTGAGGAGAAGGACCTGGGTGTGCTGATTGACGAGAAGCTCAACATGAGCCAGCAAAGTGCCATCGCAGCCCAGAAGGCCAACCGCATCCTGGGCTGCATCAAAAGAAGTGTGGCCAGCAGGGCGAGGGAGGGGATTCTCCCCCTCTACTCCACTCTCGTGAGACCCCACCTGGAGTACTGCGTCCAGCTCTGGAGTCCCCAACATAAGAAGGACATGGACCTGCTGGAGCGTGTCCAGAGGAGAGCCACGAGGAAGATCCGAGGGCTGGAGCACCTCTCCTATGAGGAGAGGCTGAAAGAGTTGGGGCTGTTCAGCCTGGAGAAGAGAAGGCTCCGGGGAGATCTTATTGCGGCCTTTCAGTACCTAAAGGGGGCCTACAGGAGAGCTGGGGAAGGACTTTTTACTAGGGCATGTAGTAATAAGATGAGGGGGAATGGCTCCAAACTGGAAGAGGGCAGATTTAGATTAAACTATAGGAAGAAGTTTTTCAGTTTGAGGGTGGTAAGGCACTGGCCCAGGTTGCCCAGAGAGGTTGTTGAGGCCCCATCCCTGGAGGTGTTCAAGGCCAGGCTGGACGTGGCCTTGGGCAGCCTGGTCTAGTGGGAGGTGTCCCTGCCTATGGCAGGGCGGTTGGAACTCGATGATCTTCAAGGTCCTTTCCAATCTAAACCATTCTAGGATTCTATGATTCTATTAGCGTGCACGTGCTAACAGAAATCACATGGACTAATTTTAAAACTGGTAAGGAAGCATCTTCATTATGGAAGTCATTACAGAAATTTAAGCACACCAAGAAACATCTGTGTAGCGCACATTTATAAACTTGGTAAACGTTTGTACAAGGCCAACTCTTTAAAGATCTGCTGGTGCATAAATATCAATGACAATCCCATGACAAAGGAAAAAAGAACAGACAAAATTAAGTCATAGATAAAAGAATCCCAGACAATGGTTTGGGTTTTTTTGAGCAGAACCAATCAGCCTGACAATAAAAAATAATCATCATATTTTGGTGTTGTCTGTGCTTTTGAGAAAAGGTGTAGGTATCCCACATATGGAAAGTGCTCACTCACACTTTGCAACATCCTACATTTGCAATCAGACCAACAAGGTGATATCTGAGGAGACACACTATGGACTATGGTCTGCTCATAACTATACCAGTAACCGTACTGTAATGGTACTCCATTCTAATGCAGTAGCCAAAGCTACATCTGAAGGCAGTGGAAATTGGTTATTTTTTCACTGAATGCAGCAGAATGGCACCAAAGGAAGGCAGTCTATAACCTAAATTAATTATTCTTTCATCCTTACCTCACTTCCAAAACAACCCTGATCCAAAAACTCTGCTTTAAATATAGATTATAAATTTTCCAACTAGATACAACTTTTCTTTTATTTTCTCCAAAAATACTGTAACTTTTTTGTGCATGTGGGTTTTCTGAGTTTTTTTCTTAGTAATATGTTTTACTAAATCCCCCCAAGTCAAAACAGAAAAGTATTCCCACAGCAAATGTGACAAAAAATCTTTTTCTTTTTTTTTTTTTTTTCCCAGGCAACTACTTAAAGAGCAATACAAGTGCCTAAGGATGGACATCTGGCCGTTTGAGAAACTCAAGGACATTATGCCTGGCCTCCAGCTGCCACTGCAGAAGGACACAAAACTTCCGTTGAGGTTTAACCCCAGTAGGGAGATCAGCCCCACACAGCTGCTCACTAACCTCCCCCCAGCACCACCCCCAGTGGGATGGGGAAGAGGATTGGAAGGGTAAAAGCACAGAAAGTCATGAGTTGAGATAAAGACAGTTTAATAAGTCAAGCAAAAGCCACACACACAAGCAAAGCAAAGCAAGGAACTCAGTCACTACTTCCCATCAGCAGGCAGATGTTCAGCCATCTCCAGGAAAGCAGGGCTCCGTCACGCGTAACGGTGACTTGGGAAGACAGATGTCATCACTCCAAACCTCCCCCTTTCCTTCTTCTTCCCCCCATACAATCTCTTAATTGCAGTGCTGTAGCCATCTGCCTTGTGGAGACCTCTGCGTTTATAGAATCATAGAACGGTTTAGAGTTGGAAAGGACCTTGAAGACCATCGAGTTCCAACCCTCCTGCCATGGGCAGGGACACCTCCCACTAGACCACGTTGCCCAAGGCCACGTCCAGCCTGGCCTTGAATGCCTCCAGGGGTGAGGCCTCAACAACCTCTCTGGGCAACCTGTGCCAGTGTCTCACCACCCTCAAAGTGAAAAATTTCTTCTTAATGTATAATCTAAACCTGCCCTCTTCCAGTTTAAAACCGTTCCCCCTTGTCCTACCTGGATGAGATACCCCTGGATGAGATACCTCTGGACATTGGCAGTGTGATTAGATATCCACCTTTTCATGCCTGAACTGCTCCCGTACTGTGAAAAGTAATGTCAAGAAGAACAGGTTTGATTAGCAACAACTGAGAAGAAAAAATCTATTTTGGGGGAAGTAGAAATCAAGCCTTCTAATAACTTCCAGGAGTCTTAAAACAAAATGGCACTGTGGCAGCTCCAGGAGTTTCATGGAAGATGAAATGCACGATCCCTGTTTACTTGTGTACTCTTACCTGTTTTCCCCAAAAAAATTTGAAATCCCATGTCCCATTCCAGCCACTTTTGACAAAGCAACAAAGGCTGAATGGCATCCTTTTTTTCCAGTTTAATGAAAATTAGGAATCATATAGTGGAGCAATACCTCTTTAGCCCTTCTTATTGAGGGAAAGAACAGTGCATGAGACCAAAACTTAGAAATCACATAAATCACATGGGAGTTCAAATTTTCAAGTGTATTTTCAGTAAAAAAAACCCCCAACAACAAAACCCTTCACTATTTCCACTAGTGACAGAACTACCTGTATTATTTAGGATCTGAAAGGTCTAAACACTAAGTAAAGGGTGATTTTTTTTCTTCGTCAGGAAGCACTGCTGGCATAGAAAAACATCACATAGCAGTATCATTTGTGTCAGCAAATAAAGCTTCATCCATAAAGACATCCTTGTTATTCATGAAATATTTGGTTACTTGAACATGGCAGAAAGTATTTTATTTGTGTTTGCATTAAGGCACTGTTTCCTCTGCCTAGTTTGTCGGGGAGGTGGGGGGGTGGAATAGAGGAATAAATCAAATAAATAATTTTTAAGTCATTAATTAGGTCAAAAATAAAAAGGTACTTCTGCCTTTATACAAATGTGTAGTATTCTTTGAAAGGAATTGTCACTCTTTAAAAACTGAAGATTCAGACTGACAGAACAATTTGGTGAACTAACACTAATATTACCATTTTTGTTCAGCAGAATAAACACACAAATTAGAAGTAAAGAATTGAGGGCTCCCACACTGTAAAATCAATTTTTTTTTCTTTAAAGTCAGAATAAGCACCCACTCCAAAATTTTTTTATTTGCTTTGTCTTTTGTAATCTTTGAGGAATTTCAAACCTTGAGATTTGAAGAGACCAAGAAGACCTTCAAATCTAAATGAAACATCGTACAACCTTTCAAATGTGGAAAAAAAGAAAAATCAAGTACTTTCACGTTTGACTTTGACTTTAAAACCAACTCTTTTCCTAATTTCTTGGTAATGAAAACTAAACACAGAGTCAGTTATTTACATGGCTGTATTTACACACACTGAACAAATACCACTGGGCGTAAAATCAATTTTGCTTCTGAAGTCCTAAGTACAGTGAATCTGACCTCTGCCTGCCAGTGTTTATCTCACACAGAAATGCTTGCACATTTTCATGATCGTTGGAAGTAACCACAGATTTGGGAATGATTTGGCTCCCATTAAGCTGAGTAGCTTGTTCTTCGCTGCATAATGTCATTGCTTCAGAGGAGAATGGAAGGAAAGTGCCCACAACACAGGGCAGAACATAGTCAGGGACAAAACTCCTTCACTGGGAAAGGTCCGTTTGAGTCCAGACAGGCTGAGGAGATGGCTGTGCTGGGCTATTTCCTGAGATCTGTGAATGTTGTAAATACATATCTATTTCTTTGAAGGGACAATGGTACCTCCACAAGCCCTTCACATCCTGCATCATTAAGTGACCTCTGAGAACATCTGCAAGTGCATTAGAAGCCTCTGAGAAGGATGTAAAAAAATTTCAAATGACAAAGAGCTGTCAAGTTTGGGGTCTGGATTGGATATTATTATGAGGAAGGCGAAAACTCCCTTAACACACGAAGGCTAAGTGCTCTTAGGAACCACAAGAATAATTAAAAGCAAGGAAAGAACAAAATCATGTGTTTATGGAGTTCTGCCCCATTCTGTGCAGAGATTTTTAGAACTGTAATTTGGACTTTGATACTTACATTTTTATAGTTTTTCTTTGAAATGAAACTTTATGGAACGTAGCTAAGATACTCAACTCTGGAGAGGGAAGCCCAAGTACTCAGCCTTGCCCCCAATGACTTCTTATGTTGTGCTTTCCACTAAAGGACCAAAGTTATTCCCTCGGCTCAGAAAGCTCAGCCCCAACTGTACAGTGCTCCTGCGAGCCACTTGGTATCTCCAGCTCCGGGAGATATCAATTATACCTTGCAAAACTGTGGGGGAAAAAAAATAATAAAAGAACTGTAGTTGTGATATGTTAACGAGACAACCCTTTCCGAAAGAGCAAACCTGTTTCTACTCTAGCTAAGACGTGCTTCACACCCCAAAGAGTTTCCCTGTGGTATTTCATCCGGTTCTGGCTATTTGCTCACTCCCTCACTGTTTGGCTCTGGGACACTAGATGGAGCTGCGGATCTGCTGAAGGCACTCGGCTCCATCTCTCCTCCTGCCCGCAGAGGGCACCCAAGCTCTTCGCAGCTCCGGTCATCCAGGGGATCAACAAAAGGTGAAGTCTGTGACTTAGTCAGGGATTTAGAGAGGTTGGACCGTTGGATTCAGTCCCTCTGAACGACGATGCCTGCGGGGGGGAATTTTTTAAATCGGGTATTGAGCAATCCAAATTATTGGAAGTAGGCAGAGATGGGGATAGTCAAAAAGGTGCCCAGCAAAGAGTTTGTGAATGTAATGTGTTTGTGATAATCAGGGCTTTGGGATGCATTCCCAAGTTTAAGAATGCAAGATGAGAAAGAAAAGAGAGGGTTGCTAAAAGCAGAGTTTTTGAGAAACAGCATCTTTGCAGAAGCACAGAAGGCAGACAGATCCCTCCTTGCTTCCCACAACCAGCGTGGCTTCTGGGACAGCCCTGAATTGCCATCCTGATGCCTCTGATGTTCCCATCCTCTCTCTTTTCTTTGTCACTTTCCACCAAACTACAGAGCCAAATCGTGCAACTCTGTGGTCTACTGTTCGCCCTCAGGTCCTTGATCTGTGCTCCAGAAATCCCAGGTGCTCTCCCAGCCACATACTGAGACATCCCAGAGGTGCTCCATTTCCAAAAGCAGGTATATTTACCTGAACCTGGCTGGTTATCGCTGAGCTCCATTTCTAGTCTTCCTGCCATGTAGTTAAGGGACCTTGCTAAGAGATGGAGCAGCTTCGACAGATTGACCACAAGGTGGTCAAAGCTTCCAGGTACTGTCCTAATAACATCGTGCATGATGATAATAATATACAAAATGTCAACTCTACAGCAATGTTTAACGTTTATTTCCCATCTTCAAAGTGAATTAGACAGGACTACTTTCTCCTTATCAGATGACAAAAGCACCGTGAAAAGATTTAATGGCAGATGACTCCAGAAAGCCATACACTTTGTGCAAATAATTATGTAGTGTATAAGCTATATAAAATATACGTCTATGTGTTTTTTTAGACAAGTATATACACATTTGTGTATATTTACCTTCCAGTGAAGACAAACTTTGCCATGTTTACAGCCTATTCAGTCTAGAAACAGCAGTCACTAATTAGAGGGTATGTTTGTGGAAGAGAATTAATTTACTCTTTACTGCTCTGTCTATCATAACAATAAAGCTGGGCAAATATGACAGCTGTTTGGGAAGACTTTTGTTTTTTCTTTTGCTCTTGTTTGCAGTATGAGTCAATTTAATTTTTGGAATAATGTGCGGGAATCTTTCTTTTGTAGCATTCAGGACTTTTTTTTCTACTGAATTCATATGCAACAGGTCTCTGCCTTAATGAGATACAGTAGGCATCACTTTGAAAAGGGCACATTTGTGAGTAACTTTGACTCACATGTCCATTATCTGCTTTGTTTATGATATCAACGTTAAAAATCTGACCTTGTTTAACAGCAAGATGGCTTCCAGCTTTAATGAAGCAAAGTCTGGAAAGAGAGGTGATATCTTTCATTAGAACGGCAAACACAACAGGAAAAAGCAAAGGTTTTGAGCACACTCTCTTTTCTTCAAGTCTGAATCAGTGGGAGCAAAGATGCTCAGCCTAAACAGAGCTTGGGGACAATTGTTCCATGTTTAACTTAGTTAAACATCAGCCTTAACATACGCAGAAGTAGGCCCTGGAAAAAGGGAAAAAGCGTGGTTCTTTGTACATCATAGAATGGTTTGGGTTGGAAAGGACCTTGAAGATCATCTAGTTCCAACCCCACTGCCATAGGCAGGGACACCTCCCACTAGACCAGGTTGCCCAAGGCCACGTCCAGCCTGGCCTTGAACACCTCCAGGGATGGGGCCTCAACAACCTCTCGGGGCAACCTGGGCCAGTGCCTCACCACCCTTAAAGTGAAAAACTTCTTCCTAATGTTCAATCTAAACCTGCCCTCTTCCAGTTTAAAACCATTCCCCCTCATCCTATCACTATGTGCCCTAGTAAAAAGTCCTTCCCCAGCTCTCCTGTAGGCCCCCTTTAGGTACTGGAAGGCCGCAATAAGATCTCCCCGGAGCCTTCTCTTCTCCAGGCTGAACAGCCCCAACTCTCTCAGCCTCTCCTCATAGGAAGGAGGCATATCTTTATTCACTTGCTAGTAAATTAGGTGCTTGGAGAGTTTCTTTCCTAAAGTGTGTTCATTTTTATTTGCTATTTGGAAAAGATGATGTCATTAAACTTTTTTAATCAACCCAGCTTTGGTGTCCAGTCCAGCAGGGCTGGTTTGTACCAACCCAAGTTGTATTTACCTTTCCATTATGCAAAGCCCTTTGGACAAGCAACTAATGAGTCATAGAAACAAAGGTCCTGTAGAAAAAGGGAAAAAAAAACCCACCAAAAAACAAACAAACAAAAAAACCAAGAACATGAAAAGAGGCAGATTTCTTTTAGCAGGAACTCTAACAAGCCACCAGTGTGGTTTATTGTCTTTAACTTCTCTACCACTGCAGCGCATCATTAAAAAGGCACATGCGTTGCT
Source organism: Anarhynchus alexandrinus (assembly GCA_008711295.1). Taxonomy (NCBI): domain Eukaryota; kingdom Metazoa; phylum Chordata; class Aves; order Charadriiformes; family Charadriidae; genus Anarhynchus; species Anarhynchus alexandrinus. The sequence continues at coordinate 102,907 of VUYV01000427.1, forward strand.
GAAGGCACCTCAGCAGTACAACCAAAATTGAGTGGTTTGTCCTATTCCTGAAGTAGTGAAGCCTGCTAACACCTTCAAAGCGAACGCAGCACGAGAGACCTGAGAAGCAAGGAGAGGGAGATTCAGAAAATCAGGGGTTTGTGTTCCTATTGCTCCTGGAGGATAGCAAAGCTGCTTCTGAGGCGATGCAGCAAGGGCTACTGAAAGGTGTTGTCTCCCTGCTGTAGGGCTCATCCTGTGCCTCCAGCTTCTGCCCTTCTGGGGCTAAGCAGATAGCAGAGCCTTAGGCTGGTTTGTATGTGTGTGTGTGTATGGGGATGTTGTTGGTCTTTGGGACACTTCCCCTATGCCTTTTATGTAATAAGCTCGGCTAATATTTGGAGACTGTTTGATCTTCCTTAAACATGAGGGATCTCTTTTCCCCCGTATGCAGTTTTTTCTTGTAACTGTCTGAACATTAAACAACAAAATTCAACTCTGATCAGTAAGACCGACCATAAGTTCATGCTACCAAGTTAATTAGAGGAATGATTTAATAAGCTTACACAGGATATGCTCAAAACACAAGGATGCTGGAGACTTTGGGGAGAAGAGTCCATCAAAGAAGTTATGCATCAGGGAACATGCCGTGGTTTATTATAACTCTAATGGGTTCATTTCTGCCCTGAGTGCTGTGTGAACTGACTCTCTCTTCTAAACCTTCTGTCTGGTTGCTTTGAATATCTTTTACATACTTGCTTGCTGGTGAAGTAGGAAAATATCTTGTTTTAAGAGTCTTTCCTTGCATTAAAAAGTCATTTATGCTTTAATCTGGGATGACCACAGACAGCAGAAGGAGTGGAATGAAAGCCCTAATTACAAGAATCCCATGCTGTGGCAGGCACTGATTTTGCTTGCAAGCAAGTCTCTCGGAGATCGTTTATGTTTTCAGTTAGGCTGCTGTTGATTAAGGGCAGGTTGGCAGAAGAAGGGACTGAGAAAGAGATCAGGCTGATGAGCTAAATCCATAAACTAACACAGTTGATTAAAACAAGGCCTTTGAGGACTGATTTTTTTTTTCTTTTTTAATATTGTAGAACTTACTATGAAATGTTCCTATTCAGCCATTATTATTTTTTATGATTTTTTTGTAAGTGCAAGCAATTTTACAACCTTGCTGATTTTTTTTCCCTTCACATCTGCCCTGTGTTTTCATAAAGTTGATATTTTTATGAAGATGTAACAGTTTTTACCGTATATGTTGACACAGAAGAAAAAAGCCCTTCTATTGTACCTCAACACCATCATAGCTACAGTTTTATATGCAAAAATGGATTGTCACAACATATTTTCTTCCTAAGAAAAGTCCCCTTCAAGCTGTTGCCAGACCTTCGGTTCCCATTGACATCAAAGGGAGAGTCCCTAGTCCAGACTTGTCTTCCACATTTTCTTCCACATCTTTATTTCTCATGGAACTGAAGCCAAAGAAACCTAAATCTATCCAATCAGCCCATAACTGGTGCTTTTGAATTATTTTTTTTTTTTTNAAACCATTCCCCCTCATCCTATCACTATGTGCCCTAGTAAAAAGTCCTTCCCCAGCTCTCCTGTAGCCCCTTTAGGCACTGGAAGGCCGCAATAAGATCTCCCTGGAGCCTTCTCTTCTCCAGGCTGAACAGCCCCAACTCTCTCAGCCTCTCCTCATAGGAAGGAGGCATATCTTTATTCACTTGCTAGTAAATTAGGTGCTTGGAGAGTTTCTTTCCTAAAGTGTGTTCATTTTTATTTGCTATTTGGAAAAGATGATGTCATTAAACTTTTTTAATCAACCCAGCTTTGGTGTCCAGTCCAGCAGGGCTGGTTTGTACCAACCCAAGTTGTATTTACCTTTCCATTATGCAAAGCCCTTTGGACAAGCAACTAATGAGTCATAGAAACAAAGGTCCTGTAGAAAAAGGGAAAAAAAAACCCACCAAAAAACAAACAAACAAAAAAACCAAGAACATGAAAAGAGGCAGATTTCTTTTAGCAGGAACTCTAACAAGCCACCAGTGTGGTTTATTGTCTTTAACTTCTCTACCACTGCAGCGCATCATTAAAAAGGCACATGCGTTGCTGAAGGCACCTCAGCAGTACAACCAAAATTGAGTGGTTTGTCCTATTCCTGAAGTAGTGAAGCCTGCTAACACCTTCAAAGCGAACGCAGCACGAGAGACCTGAGAAACAAGGAGAGGAAGATTCAGAAAATCAGGGGTTTGTGTTCCTATTGCTCCTGGAGGATAGCAAAGCTGCTTCTGAGGCGATGCAGCAAGGGCTACTGAAAGGTGTTGTCTCCCTGCTGTAGGGCTCATCCTGTGCCTCCAGCTTCTGCCCTTCTGGGGCTAAGCAGATAGCAGAGCCTTAGGCTGGTTTGTATGTGTGTGTGTGTATGGGGATGTTGTTGGTCTTTGGGACACTTCCCCTATGCCTTTTATGTAATAAGCTCGGCTAATATTTGGAGACTGTTTGATCTTCCTTAAACATGAGGGATCTCTTTTCCCCCGTATGCAGTTTTTTCTTGTAACTGTCTGAACATTAAACAACAAAATTCAACTCTGATCAGTAAGACCGACCATAAGTTCATGCTACCAAGTTAATTAGAGGAATGATTTAATAAGCTTACACAGGATATGCTCAAAACACAAGGATGATGGAGACTTTGGGGAGAAGAGTCCATCAAAGAAGTTATGCATCAGGGAACATGCCGTGGTTTATTATAACTCTAATGGGTTCATTTCTGCCCTGAGTGCTGTGTGAACTGACTCTCTCTTCTAAACCTTCTGTCTGGTTGCTTTGAATATCTTTTACATACTTGCTTGCTGGTGAAGTAGGAAAATATCTTGTTTTAAGAGTCTTTCCTTGCATTAAAAAGTCATTTATGCTTTAATCTGGGATGACCACAGACAGCAGAAGGAGTGGAATGAAAGCCCTAATTACAAGAATCCCATGCTGTGGCAGGCACTGATTTTGCTTGCAAGCAAGTCTCTCGGAGATCGTTTATGTTTTCAGTTAGGCTGCTGTTGATTAAGGGCAGGTTGGCAGAAGAAGGGACTGAGAAAGAGATCAGGCTGATGAGCTAAATCCATAAACTAACACAGTTGATTAAAACAAGGCCTTTGAGGACTGATTTTTTTTTTCTTTTTTAATATTGTAGAACTTACTATGAAATGTTCCTATTCAGCCATTATTATTTTTTATGATTTTTTTGTAAGTGCAAGCAATTTTACAACCTTGCTGATTTTTTTTCCCCTTCTCATCCACCCTGTGTTTTCAGAAAGTTGATATTTTTATGGAGATGTAACAGTTTTTACCATATATGTTGACACAGAAGGCAGAAGGCCCTTCTATTGTACCTCAACACCATCATAGCTACAGTTTTATACTACAAAAATGGATCGTCACAACATATTTTCTTCCTAAGAAAAGTCCCCTTCAAGCTGTTGCCAGACCTTTCGTTCCCATTGACATAAAAGGGAGAGTCCCTAGTCCAGACTTGTCTTCCACATTTTCTTCCACATCTTTATTTCTCATGGAACTGAAGCCAAAGAAACCTAAATCTATCCAATCAGCCCATAACTGGTGCTTTTGAATTATTTTTTTTTTTTTTTCCAAACCAAACCTACATGGTTTTGGATTTGGAATAGTAGAGTAGAAAAGCAGAATTAATGAATATGGCAGCCCTCACTGACAGGCATGGGGGTTCAACACCTCCTGAGCCCCAGGCAGTGTATTTGTCTTTCTCAGAGCTTTGATGCTACTTTCATATGTGCTATCGCTGGTGTTGACAGTTATGGCACCTCCAGCCTACCATGATTCAAACTTTAACAGACCTTGAGTCCATCGTGGGAAGTGATCGTCCAGCTGCTGTTCCAAAACTAGATATTAATTCTTCCAGTCCTGGAGAGTGACCGTCAAAGAAAGACAGAGAGCTACATCAGATTTCTTATTAAAATAACACAGATACCTCCCACACAGTAAAACTGGGCAGGCGTGGGGGAAATCAGGCCCAATTGATGTCTTATGCTTTAATTATTTTGGGAAGATTTTGATCTGTTTAAATGTTATTTTTGAAAAATAGAGTTGGGAGAAAAATAGGCATTTTTCATCCCAAAATCACCAGGGATAAATGTCATCCTCTCACATGAATGGAATGAATGAGGAATATTGAAAGACATATTTCAGCTCTTTGTTTTACACAATAATAACAGTTTTGTAGCAAGGATAATATCTGGACACAAAGTCTCTGGGGAAAAGTAGTAGTATTTATTATCCCAGATGTGATAAAGATAGATAGAAGTTTGTCCATTTTTTCCAGCTGTATCAGCTGCAGATGCTGAATGCTGGAAGGAGTCTTGTCCAATGCTTGTGTCCTTTTTCCTACGTATTGCAAACAGACTGCTGTGTTCAATGAACTCTTGGTCTGAACATTTACATTCTTGTGGTCCTCCTTGTACTTCTTGTTTTAAATATGCAGATAAAGAAATGCAGTCATCCTTTAAAGCACGCATATGTCTAAGATATCAGGTTAGACCAGTGTGTTTCAAATAAAATCCAATTTGACCATGTGCTAAACACATTTGCATATCTCCGTATTGCAACTCAGGTGTTGAGATCCTTCTCATTGCTATGTCAAACCCAGTCACACGTGTCTGGAGACGATTGATGCAGCAGTCATTCTGTCTTTGCTGGAGGATGGTGAGGTCCATCACTATCAAATCTGTATAACCACACAATAAAATCTTCCTGAGTGCTACTTTTCTCTTGCAGTAGCCACAGACAGCACACTTCCACCAGCCAAGACCAGAAACTCATCATACCAGAAGCAGATGTATCCTGTTCCTGCTTGGTAGCCATCAGGGGGGGTTTCCTGGCTATCCCCAAAGCCTCAAAGACAGGCTTGCAGCAGCTCAGGCTGTATGGGAGCACCCAGCCAATCTGGTTTCAGAGCACAATAGGTGAGATGCGGGGAGTTGTCATCCGACTCAGCTTCATCTCCACCTTGGCTTGTCTATGCAGAGATAACTTGGGGGGAGCTGCAAAATGGCCCAGCCCGCGGTTGTCTCAAGATTGCATCACGATAAGAACCGAAACCAAATGGCCCTTAACAAACAAAATGTCCTGAGTCCCATCCCACCACTATTCCCGTGACTTTGAGCACCAGACATCAAAAATTGGCAACAGAGACTGAGCTATCCCACCACCGGAGGTAAATATCCCAGATAGTGTAATCTGCTCAGGCATAATCCTGCACTCTCGCAGAATCAGGAAATATAAACAGCAAGGTTTGGGGAGAAAAATGGGGAGTCTTGCAACGATACAGCTGGCCTGGAGGAGATTCCTCCCCCCCTTGTCCAGGACGCTGTACAAGGTCACTTCCCAGGGACTGAGCAACCTTACCTGAGAGAGAGGGTAAGTGACTAAGAAACATACATATGGTATATGGCATGCTATTAAGTTTGTGATTGGTACACTTTTTAAGGTATTAATATCTAGCGCGCTTGTGGTTTGTGTTGTTACTTGTCGGGATCATTTCTAGGTTGCAATAGTGTATTCTGCTAATTTCTTTTAAACTGCAATAGTATAATCGCCATTGTACGCATAGAACTTGCAATAGTGACATATTGGACCTGTGAGTGAAGTCCAAATAAGTTGTTAATTTGAACCTCTCAGTGAAGTCCTTTTTCCCGTTTTGTCACACAGGCTGACCATGAAATTTGAAGCACCTTAGGAGGAAGTCAGAAGGTCCCAAGCCCCATCTCCAGTTCATGAGATGAGAGCAAAATTTATTGTTTAAACGTGTGCCTTCAACCCTCATTTTGAAGAAGAAGTCAAATAAGAACTTTTTGGGCTAAGAAAGGTGTTCAGTAGATTTGTTAGAGTCCTCATGCTGTGTGCCTGCACAGAAATCCACAGTGAGGATTTTGCTGGCTACTCCCCAGACTGCAGACATGGACTCAGCTTGGCCTGAGTGCTAAAAGGCGCATATAGGAGAAAATGACAACATCTTTTAAAAAGTAGGTGCTGTTTCTCCTGCCTTACAGCTTCTAATAACTGAATATTCCTGTCTTGTTACTATTGCCTGGATAATAAATAGCCTACGCTGTTTCTGTTTTGTGCAATGTTGTTCTCTTAAACGTCTGTTGCTTTATAAGCACACACAAGTCTACTACAGATTTTTCTGTTGTGATCCCCACCAGTTAAAAAACATCAGAGCTGCTGATAACGGCTATGTCCTTTTTGCTTTGCTCTCATTCAGATAGTCCCTGCTACCGTGCCTTTTCCTTTACAGCATCCCATCTGGTGACCCAGATTAGCTGGCTTTCTCCCAGGCTTATTGCACTTCTACCTCACTTGCCTAAAATATCCAGTTGTGCTAAGGGCATTCTCTCTTCTACCAAACACCAAGAGTTGGCTTTTGCTGAGTAACTATCTGGGGTTACCCACATTTTTTTTTTCCCCCAGATCAAATCCAGAAGCCCTTTTCAGAATAATTTTTTCTATCTTCGTGGGCAGTAAAAAAATGAGGACTAACCGTCAGGGATGCGACTGATGCGACTACACTCATGTGCTCCGCTTCACATAGATTCACTTCTGGTGTGAAACAAAAAAAAAAAAAAAGTAGGGAGGGGCACGGGGGTTTGCATNCACTGGTTGAATTTATTCTAAAAGCTAAAGGCCTCCTGCAAGGTCCAACATACCAGCATGAAAAAAAACAGTCTGTTAATGACCTGTTAATAACCTGTTAAGGTACTGACACTGTAAGAGGATGCCATGGGACCCTGAATCCCTGGGTCCAGGGATGGATTAGCCCAACCAGCCCACCAGTACAGGTTGCCTGGGAGCTGTCGGGGGCATACAAGACAAGAAGTGGCATGATCAACTTATGACTACTTTTAGAGCCTTATGGCCTCTGAGACAAAATCAACGAGGAATACTGTAGAGGAGCCACTAAAGGGAGAAATAAAAGCTTACCGGGACTGACTGAGACTCCTTACAGTATGTCAGCGCAGGAAAAGTGTTTGGCACTAACATCCACAGTGCTTTAGAACATAAATAATTGTATTAAGGAACCATTAGGCCTAATAGTTAGCGCCTGTCTCCTCGTGAGATGAGGGAGGGCTGGTAATGATTTACACCCTCCCATTCCAATGTGGACACTCTTTAATTTAGTAGATAGCTTCAAAACAAGCAGACTTAAGCAGACAATTCCATTACATGCCTAAGTTCAGACCCCCACATCGATCTTCGGCATTTAGATCCCAGCCCGCTCCTGCTGTGCGCTCCCATTAATATTTCTCTAACCCCACCATTCTTCTTGCCACCTACTGGCCATCCACTCGCAGACGCTAACGGGAGTTTTGGCTATGGGGGGAGAGAGGCGCTGATTTATTGGGTCATTAGCCTTCTCTTAGTGAAGCTCCCTCAGCTACAGGATCTGCTCTATTTAGTGAATCGTCTCCAGGCTTTTGGTCATACTTGGTTTAAGGCACTCAATATTTTAGGGAGAAGAGGCACACGCTGAGCTAGGAGACAGCTCTAATTACGGCTATCATCATACAAAATCTTTCCTGTGTGGTTTTTTTTTTTTTGGCGGGGGGGGGGGAGGAGGAGGACCCATTAACTACATATTGTCATAATAATGAGTTCCTTAGCTAGCTCGTTTAGCCAATTAAGTGGTCTTTGCTGTCCAGGGAACCTTAATAACATTTAATATCTGCTCTTTTTTCTCTCTCTTTTTTTTTTTTTCATTAACTTACTCTATTTCCAGCTCTTTATGATTTCCCCCCCTCAGTTACAAGTTGCATTTGCATCTCTGACTCAGGAATCTTCCACTTGCAGCTGTCCTTTCTGATGTCAAAAGTTTATATTCTGCCCTAGCCAGAGGTTGAGCTAGTTTCCATTCAGATTTGGAAATGGTTTATAGATGCTTAGAACATTGCGGACACAATAATGAATTAGTTATATTTTCCTCCTCACTTCTTGAAGAATAGTATGACGATATGATGTGCTTGTTTACAGGCAAACATTTGCTGCAGTGAGGCTTTTTAGTGTTTGAATATGAGGGCAAAAATTCATATGAGTCTCAAGAAGATCCCTAAGGATACAGAGAACTCTAACCATGGCCAGGTAAGGGTAAGAGGAACCAGTCTGGGGCCTCGACTTAACTTTGGCATCCCTCTTAAAGGGCTTTTTTTGGTCCAGGTACCTGGTAAGTTCACAGCAAGATGTTAAGTTACTCTATCCAAGATTTTTTTGTCCTCTTGAAGAAAAGCACTTATTTTTGTGGAATAAAAATGATAGTAACTGCAGGACTTAAATGTTGATAATGAAAGCTACTCCAGATGAAGTGTTCTAGCCAGTGTCATAGGGCACACAGGAGAAAGACTAAGCAATGTGCTATTTTCAGTAAATGGTGTTGTTCTGTCAGCTTCTGTAGAGAAAAACAAGCCTGAAGCAAGCCTTTCTGAAGCTGAGACCAATTAACAAGGGATAGAGAGCTAGCATTAAATTTGCTGGAATGATAGGCACATTTCCCTGCCCATTGACACATCAAAAGACTTTCCTTGCAACTCTAATTTGGCCCCTAAGTGAGGGCCTCACTTGGCCTGCTAGTGTTTGTGGCTTGCCTCTAAAACAGCTCCTCTGAATTTTATTTATTTTGTTTCTTTATATTTCTGTTATTTTTTTTATTTTATTTATCCAAATTTTATTCTGCACTTTCATTTCCTCTGTCAAGATGGTGACCTGCTTGGGAAAGGGCCACAAGTCTCGGTTCAACATTTGTTTTTGTTTGCTCCTGATTTGCTGTCCCTTAACATTCAGTTTTATTAGTGAATTTGAGGTGGCTTACGATATGCTTGGCTTCCTGTGCAGCCTTTAGAAATAGATTATTATTTTCATAGATATGTGGACTACAGGTTGAAAACTATTGTTGCCTGTACTTATAGCTTAATTGACTGTTTAGTTACACTGGAAAGAAAATGTTGACAGAGAATCCACTAATTGTCAATGAATATGGCAATAGAATTGAGCACCTACTATTCTGTGATAACGTCCCAGCAGACTGCTTTCACCCTTGTCCAAACACAAACAAGATGCAAGCAAATTCTGAGCAAGACGAAGAGCAGAGTTCATCACCTGTGGCATTTTGCATGGAAGGATGGAGAAAGGAGATGAAGATTGTTCAGTGGAGTGGTGTACAATATGCTTAAAAACCAATTATAACACTTGCTTACTCCTTTGACCTGCTCCAGTGGTTTCCACTTGAAGAAGTTAAAGCAATTATCCTCTGTGTTTCATTAAAGGTGAAACCTACAGGATTTTAACATTTTAACCCTCTCAGCCACCAAGTTCCTACAACAAATTAGCCACACACAGGGAGATACATAGAGGATTTAGGTGCTTATGCACCCTGGGAATCAATGGGAGCCAAACATTAGGTGCATATGGAAGTTTGAGACCTACCTAATGCTGACCTCACTACATGTCTAGGTGCATCATTAGGCACATAAATGCTTTTGAAAATCTGGTATTCGGTGACCAACTTCAAAATCACATCATTAATGAGCAGAAAAGATGGAAAACATACTTAGAAGTCATAGTGGCAACATCGTATAGCTATGGTGTTCTGTAGAGAGAAGCAATAGAAGGTTTGTAGACAAAGGACTTATTTTGGGTATCAGTAAAATTTTTAGGCTGGATAGTATAATAAGGAAAAATAGAGAAGCACTTCAGGACTTCAGTATGCATTGCTCTAATAAAAAACATTAGCTTTATCAACAAACTTTTCTTGGATTAGAAGTCATTGTTTCTGCCTCTTTGCCTTAATCATGAAAAGATTTTTATCATTCTGTTCTGTTCTATTCTGTTCTGTTCTATTCCATTCTTATTATCCAATGTCATACTGTTATGCCATCAAAGAAAGACTCAAAGAGGACATCTTCTGTATAGTTACATGTGTGAAAGCACTTTATGTATCGACTTAGGAACTAGGACACAAGGGTTCATTCTTTTCCCCACACCAACGGGTTCTGACCCAGAAGACTACTTGAATCTCCACGTACTCAGGAATTTTGCATGGGTCATCCTGTCCCCCACTGAATCCAAGTAGGAAGTAGTGTAAGGGTTATGCAGCAAGGAACACTCGCTATAAATTTGATCCAAGTTCCCAAGTCTCATTGATTTCATTATGTTTAGAAATATTTAAGAAATTTCTTCTTTCTTGTATTGATGAAGACACAAAGATGGGATTTAAACAGAGCACAGTCAGGCTGTCAGCAAACCAGGCCTGAAAGCTAAAGTTAGAGAAAAAAGAATCCTTACTTGTGTGAAAGAATCTGTGCTCCGAGCAATTAACACGCCTTTTGATTTGTTTGCCTCTAAGCAGCAGTCAGAATCTGTAAGACAATTATATTCCTTCCCACTGGTGATTTATATCCAGTCAACCATCCCTAATTAGTGCTTCCTGGAAAACACCGGTAGCCTTGTGCATATATACAGTATTCCTGCCCCTGTCAGAAGGGGCATAGCAAAAAAAAAAAAAAAAAGTATCTTTGCAAGGGAGCAATTTCAGTTCTTGACTGATGCAAATTAAAGACAACAAGACTGATTCTGCTCCTAGACATAGCTGTGAAGATCAAAGGACCTTTCAGAAACTGGTGCTGCCTGCCTTGAATAGATCCAGCACGGCCTCTCTAGGTGCGTTCACAGGGGAGACATTACGCTATCTTATGCAAGGAAAGGTTTGGATGGAGACGTATCAACTTTTTATCAGACCATCTGAGATAGCTGGAGAGTACAGATGAGGTGTTCGACACTCCTGCCTTTCTCTGGGTCTGAAGAGCAGCAAACTTCAAACTGAGAGCAATTACTCCGAGTTTAAATCAAGTAGGTTGGTCAATGAGACATTTTGAAAGGAGAGGTTGATGGTCCCCAACATAAGAAGGGTGTGGACCTGTTCGAGCAGGTCCAGAGGAGGCCACAAAGATGATCAAAAGGCTGGAGCACCTCTGCTGTGAGGACAGTCTGAGAGAGTTGGGGTTGTTCAGCCTGGAGAAGAGAATGCTCTGGGGAGACCTTATTGCAGTCTTTCAGTACTTAAAGGGGGCCTACAGGAAAGATGGGGAGGAACTTTATCAGGATGTGTAGCAATAGAACGAGGGGTAATGGCATCAAACTGGAAGCAGGTAGATTTAGATTATATATTAGGAAGAAATTCTTTACTGTGAGGGTGGTGAGACACTGGCACAGGTTGGTCAGAGAAGTTGTGGCTGCCCCATCCCTGGAGATGTTCAAGACCAGGCTGGACGGGGTTTTGAGCAACTTGTTCTAGTGGAAGGTTTCCCTGCCCATGGCAGGGGGGTTGGAACTCGATGATCTTTAATGTGCCTTCCAACCCAAACCATTCTACAATTCTGAGTCTCTGATATCTGAAGGGCAGAGGGATGTCATCCAAGGGAGACTTAGAGAGAAAGGAGACAGACACAGTTAAATAATTATCTCCATAAAAACATTGCTGTGCACTTTCCTCTATGAAAGGTAAGAAAGACCAGTTCCGTGGAGGGTTCAGTTCTAAGGGAAATCAAGTGGAATATAAATCATTTGTGGTCATGTGTGTGATACCCATGATTCATTTCAAGGATGTGATCTGTGAGGACTACTAATGTGCTTTAGCCTTTGGCAAAGTTAAGACCCAAGGGGCAGCTCCAAAATGGGACCTGAGCAGCAGCTGGGTACCTATGTTTAAAGCTGCCAGCCTGGAAATACCTCCACATCTGCCACTTAACCTTAATCTACTTTTCCATGCTGAAATGCCTCAGGCACCTACAGTTATGGGCTGTCTATCTCTGAGCGTCTCGGTCTCAGCAGCACTAAAGAGAATAGCGCCTGTCTTATACCCCCCGTTTTCCTCCTGACAGTCTTCATCTGATAAGCACTTGCTGGAAACACGTGCCAGATACTTCCTAGATTATCCACCATGTGAAATGGTGTCTCAGTTTCACGTTCTAAAACAGGGCTATAACTACACAAATGTCCCCTTTTCTCCCCTCAACATGGCAGAGTTCATACCGGCAGTGGTGTGGTCGGTTCCCTCCTGTGTCTCGGTGAATCTGCTCTCCCATCTCTGTGGCGAATGCTGCAGCCATGAGGACATGAGCTGAAGACGCTTGTGTTGTTTTGCTATGCAAATCCCATTCACCTTTTTCTCTAGTACTGAGGACGTTCGTGTATTGCTGTGTGGCTCTGCGACTCGATGCAAACCTGGAGTGAAGTTTTCAAAGTGCCTTCATGGAAGCCAAAAGTTTCAGCCCTGAAACACCTTGGGGTAACTTGTGGTTCTTCTGCTTTTTACTTTAAGGAACACCTCTGTCTGGCCACTAGGCTAAATCCCGAATAAGAAATTTTTTCTTTTAATAACCTTGTTGACTCTGTATGTCTTTCAAGGCGCTCTCCCTATTTGCCTAAAATAATTTTCTCTCTACACAATGGAGCTAATGAAACAATGGAGCCAACGAAGAAATGGCACTAATTATCATGATTCTGTCTCTTAGCCCATAACTATCTACAGCTGCATTAATACCTGCTTTCCTCATAAATAACAGCTGATCGCACAGGGACAGTCTTTTTCATATGCTGTAAGGTGTGAGTTGCAGTCTTTGGTCTTTACTTAGTTTTTATTCTTATCTCAAAGACTACACTAAGGTAAGATTTATCGTTGTTCACTAAGTGGATTTAGTGGTGTTTGAGAAGTGGTAGTGTATTGTTACAGGTCTCTGAGTGTGGTTTGTAATAATTGTTGGTCTAAAAGCTGTACCTTTATATTTTCTGTATAACTTAATGTGTATGTTGCCCTTTTAGGTGTTGGTTGAGGCATGTAGGGGCTGCTATGGTCTAAAGAAGTTCTTGGGAAAGATGGTACTTGTTTTCACTACCACTTCAGTAGGGAATTTTTGCGTTTCAATCTAGCTTATAAACCAAGGCTCTAAAATATAGCTGCTACAACTACTGGCATTACTACAGTACAGTGGTGATTTTTTTTTTTTTTCTTCTGGAACTCAACAGAAAAATTTATATATTGTTGGATCTTTTTGGCACTGTAAGTGAACGTACTGACTGTCCCAGGGGAGGCTGCTGTCGGTGAAGATGAATTGGATGAACTTGACAGTACAAAAGGCTCAGAAGTCTGAGTGCAGTTCTTGTCCTTGCAGGACTTAGGGAATGGCATAGTGATAGCATTAAACTACTCCCTCCACTAGAGCGAACAGCCTCAAGAGTTTCTTATATTGCTACACCCCCACAAGTGTCAAACACTTTTTCTTTTGAAGCAACTAGTTAGCATAGTTAGATTGCACAATTGCACTCTTCTCGGTGTCTATTAGGCCTGAAATGTCTTACTTCTGTTTCAGATCCGCTTTGCTTTGCAAAAAGTAAGGAACCGTAAGTTGTCAGACCTCCAGGCCTGACTTTTTAAACAAGATTTAGTTGTTTATTCCTTTCATGAACTTTTTTTAATGTTACAAAGCAGAAGTTGCATGTCCTTTTTCTTTTCTGTTTTGTCTTTCATTTTAATATTGTTGCTGATATTGGCGTTTGTCCAAGTGATTTAAACTCTGTTTGATCTTGCTAGGTTGATTTTTCTATTTGCTGAGAGTAACACGAGGAAAATATTTGTATTGCTTAAATGGATCTGTAGGGTTATGCTGGAATATTCATACAATCTTTATATAGTTTATCAACATTGTCAGTTCTTCTTATCTAATTCTAACACTGAGATGACCCCATTATTGAAAGATCTGAGCACTTCAGTCTTTTTTTTTTTTAATCTTGACAGCTCTCTTAAGAGATAGGGACATAATATAGTCTCTCTTCTATAGTTGGCTGAAACTCATAAGATAAAGCCCAGATTTATTAATTTATTTTAAGCAGCGCTCAATCTACTGGGTTTCTCTGACTCAGCTATTCACTTATTTAGGGACCACAGTCCAATTAAGAAGATTCTTAAAGGTAAGTAGACTTACAAAAGATACAGTAGTGAAATATTTACATGATATTTATTGGAAACAAGGCTTTAAATTCCATTTGTGTTTTTTTTTTTTTTAAAAAAAAGTGTGTTAGGGAAATGAGATTTAAGCATTTTGAGTACTGAGGTCTTATAATACTATGTGAGGAAGCACTGTGTATTCTCTCAAGAACCTTGTCCCAAGTGGCTTGCACAGAATAATGTTGGTAATTCCATTAAAAGTAACTGAATCTGAACTTTCAGGCTGACCACTGTCCCAGCCTCTACTCACATATATTTACTAAGGTAAGTATATGCAAGTATACTCATATACGTATATAAGAATATGTATACTTACTAAAGAAAATATATGTGAGTATATGTACTTGGCACTGGTGAGGCCCCACCTCAAATACTGTGTTCAGTTTTGGGCCCCTCACTACAAGACATTGAGGTGTTGGAGGGTGTCCAGAGAAAGGCTACAAAGCTGGTGAGGGGTCTGGAGGACAAGTCTTATGAGGAGCGACTGAGGGAACTGGGGTTGTTTAGCCTGGAGAAGAGGAGGCTGAGGGGAGACCTTATCACCCTCTACAACTACCTGAAATAAGGTTGTAGAGCGGTGGGGACTGACCTCTTGTCCCTGGTGACAAGTGATAGGACGAGAGGAAATGGGTTCAAGTTATGTCAGGGGAGGTTTAGATTGGATATTAGGAAAATTTTTTTCACTGAAAGGGTTATTAAACATTGGAACAGACTGCCCAGGGAGGTGGTGGATTCGCCATCCCTGGAGGTGCTTAAAAAAAGGGTAGACGTGGTACTTGGGGACATGGTTTAGAAGTGGTTTTGTCAGGGTAAGTTACTAGTTGGACTTGATGATCTTAAAGGTCCCTTCCAACCTCAGCAATTCTATGATTCTAAATTGTCCTGGATGAGGAATTTTAGACATTGCACTGACATAGTATAATTGTCCCACTCCAGAAACAGGTAACATAAAGAAACATATCAAGCTCTCCTAGTTCCCAGTTCATGTAATCAGGACGAGTTTTCCTGGTTGCATCTACTCATTTCCCTCTTTAGAATGTTGCACGGGCTGGAGAAAATTTCACTGCTGTCCTTGTGCCTCCAGGTCTGGGTTCTCATGCAAACAAGTGATGCAGTTTGGGAACACAGACTATTCCCAGTCATTTTTGCTCTTAAACTTGTAGGTTTTCTAACCCCCTTCACACAGAAAATGAGCCATTCTCTTCTGTAGAAGCACTGTAGAAGACAAGTTGATACCACAAGCTTTTGAAGGCCATTAATCTCCCTTGTAATTGGTGGGGCCACAGGGACAGAAGTACAACAGCATTCCTTAAAAAACAGTAATTAAGTTGAACTTCTGTTGAACTTAGTGATGTATCAGGATCAAGGAAAAAGGTAGCTTTTGCTCCAAGAGTGTCTCTCTCACTCATTTAGAATCTAGGTTTCAAAGGTGGTTATTGAGGCTCCCTCCACTTTTGATGGAGAACTCAGTGATTGATCCCGGATAAGAAGTGTCAAAAAAAGGTGGGTGACTGTCTCCCTACCTTGATTCTAGACAGCTGGTTTAGCCTTTATCTGTTAGGTGACACCCTAAATCCCACCCTACTAAAAGAAGTGAGAGAAATATTAAACACAGAAATCCACAATAATTAAAAGAGTCCATACTGGTGGTGGTGTTGACCTTTTTATCTCAACTGCTGAAACTTTGATTTTTGTTCCATAAAACCTAAGAAAGCTATCAGAACACCTGAAACACAGTAATTGGATTCCCTCTGCTGAATAAACAAACTATTTAAATTTAAAAAGGAGGCAACTGTCTTGACTTGGTCTCCTAAGGTGTAATTTTGTAGAAAGCATCAATGAAGAGTGAGAAACTTGGCTTGGATGAAAGTCTTCATTACAGTTTCTATTTTGAGATGCGGATATCAAACCTCTCTGTGCTGTGCTGCAACCATGGCTGCTCAGTCCCCTGACAAAACAAGATCAGGGTCTACCAGCTACATCTGACTGCCTCACTGAAACAGTAATTATTAACTATTTAAAGATGTTTATTGTTGACCAGACAGTGATCAGTACACTTTTTATTTACAATCTTTACTTGACTAGTGTCTTTAGGTTGCAAACTTCTGTTGTAAGAAAAACTTCTTCCTGCAAGTTTGCAGCACTTGCACCATGAAGTTCAAGTGAAGTTTAGCTGCCTCCTGCAAATCATCATCATTGTTGGGTTAATAGTGGAGGTTTGATTGGATCTTTTATTCCCGATAAGAAACTTTATTTTCTACATGTTACTTTTTTCACTCTGTTACAAAAAGTACTTAAAACCAACCTTATAATTTTGAGAAAATTGAGACTATGCAGCTGCTGGAGCTGACAGTGTCTGACAAATACTTTTCCTTCGGGGTTATGTCAATTATGTTGTTACAGAACATGCTGAGCCTGGATCCATCCTGTCTTTTTTTTTTTTTTTGACGTGTGACTAGGAGTTGTCATTTGCCATGATGGATGAAATGGTTACATTCAGGCAGCAGTTTCTTTAGAAAGTTGTCCTTTCTGGAGAAAGATCAGTGTTTAATTGCAGATTGGAACCATTGTAGGTTTTTTTTCATTAAGCAATCTGGTAATTGAATAAATGTGCCTCTTGACATCTATGACTGTTCAGGTAGCTACAATAAATAAAGATTCAGAAAGCTGCAATATCGGTTTTGCACCATGGTTTTTTGCTTTGTTTTTCTTCCCTCCCACCCAGGCTTTTGTGATTTCCAGTCTGGTTTTCTGCAACTGATAGTATTCTGAGATAGAAGCACAGAGCTTCATTCAATGCCTTATGATTGAATTGAGCTTCCTTTGGTTTTTATTGGGTGTAGGATCAGAAACACCCAAGTTCTTAAATAAGATGACACAGTTTCTGCCTAGCAAATTATCTGGAGCCAGCAATGAGCCCAATCACTGGCAGGTTTGCTTATCCATTAAGCTGAATTGTTACTATGTTTTCTGGCATGGTTTTGGCCATGCATTGGAAGCAATTCTGAGATTTGTTCACATTAATTAGCACAAGCCCCTGGTTATTTTCAAGAAGCAGTTTGGATGAGGCCATGTGCCCAGCTGTGAGCCATGCTGTGCCAGCATCTTGGAGAGCAATCCTTGCCCCATTTTAGATACGGTACAGACTGAGCCCTGTAGTCTAAAATACAGTAGCTCAATACTGCATCAACAGATCTCAAGGAAAGATATTTTAGGACTGAGGCATTTAAGGGGCAGGATTCCTTTCTCCTGCCTTTAGTCATTCACAGGTATCACCACCAAGGCAAGTCATGTTGACTTCATAGTCAATGGAGGGAAATGGGCACTTTTAGGCAATGCTTTGCTTGGCCTATTTTAGACTTCTACATGAGGATGAAAGAAGCCACACACGCAACGCTTTATAGCTCAGCCATGATAGTTGGAATGGACTCGCTGGAGATGCCCCCGTGGTGTGTCTGACTCCCTACTGAGGATCTGCTGTTAGTTGGATGACACAAATTGTACCCAAAAAGTTTGTTTCCCAATGCTATTTGGGAAGTAAGAGGGATGACTGTCTCTGCTGCTGTCTTCTGTTTGGAATTGGAGCCGTAGACTTTTAGGAAGGTGTTTCTTTAAAGATAACAGGTTAGCTGCTTCATTCAAAAAATCCCTTAGTTTGGATTTGAAAAAAGTAAGGACACCTAATTTTGTTAAAAGAAGTCTTTGGGACTGTGCATTCAGTTTAGAGACAGGCTTAAATATTTGATTCTTCCTGGATCTCCGATATAATTGTTATAAAACATAAACAACGCTGTATCCCTGACCACCAGAGTGAAGGTATTCATCAAAAAATCCCATGAAAGAAAAAGTTCTTGTAAAGTGTACTGTTGTTGGATTCAATCTTACACTGCTGTTATTAGTCAATTCCACATGTAAGATCTTATAGGTAATTGCATTATTGCTGTGTTGTTTTCAGATGTTCACCAGCTGTTTAAAATTTCCTTAAGTTGCTTTCTTCAAAATTTCTGCTAAGTGCCAAAACACTGAATCCAAAATCCAATGTTGTACCAATCAATTTCTCAGCATCTTTTTTTCTAACCACGAGGTATGATAGTTCTGTGATCTCTCATGAAACTTCCTGTCGTACTGGGTTTTTTGACTCTATCTGATCTCTTCTCTTTGCCTTCTCACTTACTTTGTGACTATGTGATGGCACTTAACACTCCTTGAAACATTAAAGGTATAAAAGAACAGCTCTGCTTTGATTTTGGTTTTGGTATATTCCACTGGTTCCTGATCTAAACAAATGTTGTAGTCATTTTGTAGGTAGAACTTACCCCTCCCGAGCCCAAGGGGAAAAAAAAGAGAATATAGTGCTCCTGCGTGTAATTAATATTTGGAATGATACTGCATGACAAATCTGTGAGAAAACTCTGAATCTCGCATTTGTCTCAAATTCAGTCCATTGGACAAAAAGCCAGATGCTTCTAAAAAGCAAAATTTCTTGGCCCTGTTTCTGTGGAACTTCTGTCCTTAAAGTGGTAGTGCAGGACTTGAGGTGTTTCACATCAATTTTTCTCAGCTTACAGTAGTTTGTCCTGTGACACTTGACATACTGCCAACACTGTAAGCCTGACTCACCGTTTTCCTTCTAGTTTTATATGACCTGCTTCATCAAGAAAGCCTTCCAACACAAAGACCGCTTCAGTTCCTCTGTTACTTCAACAAGGATACCTGTTTCATAATAAATACACCCAAGAGTTTCATAAAGGTCTCCATCCCACTGTAGAGCAGGATAAATGGTTGGAAAGGTTTAATTAAGCCAGAAGAACATGTCTTTAATCATATATGTGTACACACTACTGATCTCTGAGGGCACCCGTAAAGGCAGGTTATTCAGGCTGGATTATTCACTGAAACTTGTAAGTAGTGATGAATATAGTCTCTCCTGTTGCTCTTTCATAGAGATCTCTTGGAGTCCTGAAACACAAGCTATTATTGCAAAGAATAAGAAAGTGGTTCTTCCTGTAGCAGATTTTTTTACAACGGTGGAACCAAGCAAGATCTGAGCAGGAAACATGCTGTCCAACACAGATGGCTTACAACTCCTCTTGGTAACCAGTCAGTGAAGACTGAATGTGGCATCTTCCTTAGCTCAGCTGAAGTGGTGAGCATTCAAACACTGTCTCAAAACTGGGGCAGCTAAGAGTGATGGCTGGCTGTTGGGAGTGATTGCCACTCCATCTGCCCTGATACATACCCCGGCAATGGCAGTCACCTCGTTTTGCCTTCTCATAAGCAAAGCTGCTAATGGTGTCCTGAGCATTTTACTGACACTCTCTACTCCTAGGAAATAATCCACTTTGCCTCCTGGACTTTGGTGGTTTGCTGCTATGCCCAAGCTAGTGAGTCTTCATGATCAAGAAAGTATATTAAACTAGCTATTGGACTATGGTGTTGTGGATTTTCAGCTTCCAGAATACAGCTGGTTCATGTCTGACCAGCCCAGAAGTGTAAGCAGAGGAGCTCACGTTCTTCTGCTCCTGCCTGTTAAGCCTGGCCTGGGGCCATTACACTAGTTAGAAAGAAAGTGCAAGTGCAACTTAAGGCAACAAAGCTTAATCAAGGTACCTGACACAGCTGACAGCCTGATTAACATAAAGATAGAGCTTGAAAATTAAGCTGGTAACAAAGGCTTTTTTTCCCCATGGTCATTTTTTATCATAGAGTAGGTAAACAGATACAAGTTGTCCAATAATTGCCACCCATCTGCATTCACAGAAAACTGGTCCCTACAGAGAAATAATTTAATTATACCAATTTATCTGACAATCCTCTTTGTAGATTAAAAGTTCAAGATTTGAATAATGTAGTCACTATTATGAGACAGCAAACTGCATATGACTTGAATGGGCCATTTCAAGAAAAACTGTATGATTATCTCCACCATAGACCATGCAAGTGTCCTCGAATGGACCAAAAGGTTACAAATCTGTATTGGGAACTGGCTCATGGGAACCCACTGTTTGCTTCCTCGGTTCCATATCAGTGCAAACTAATTCCAGGTATGAGCGAGGATAGCTCTGCTTTCCTCCAAGCTTACCCTAAGTAGAGTCATAATTAAGGTTCTCGCTTTTTCTTGAGACATGTTGTCCTCAGTAATTCCCAGCAAATGCTCATGAACTGCTTCATTCCTGCTGGCAACCTTATTCTTGTTCAAGTTCTAGGCATTTTAGGATGTGGTAGTTGGAGACTAATGTCCTATATGAATGCTCATCATGCATAGGTCTAGCAAGGAAAGCTCTCTGATAAAATAAATCATGAGAATTAAATGTTGTGGGTAAGATTCATCTCATTTTGCTTTAGACATCTGCAGTTGATAGCTCAGCTGTTCCCCCCTGGGAAACTCGCAGTCAGCAGAAAGAAATGAGTATTTCCAGAGTGATTCATCATGCCTTTTTCAGATGTGTATGGTAAAGTGAGTTGTGCCATAGGCTTCACCGAAGATGTTGATTAGATCTCCCACGAAGGGAGCTCAGGGTCAGAGATTAACTTTACATCTACACAGGCATTTGTGTTTAGTCAAATGATTTTACCTTTTAATTCTTCATATCTGTAAAAAAGTAGAACATGCAGGAAAGGAAGATGTTACTGCTTCAGTGTTCATAGCCACGTTGGTTCAATCACTGCTGAATTCCGGGAACACAATTTTTAATTGTTTCACTTGGAATTTGACTCTAGTTTTGCCTCAGTTGGACGCTAGGATTTCTAGGCTGTAGGCTACTCCTGAAGGCGAGCTTTTGAAGAGAAAAATCCAGCCTGCATCTCAAACTGTTTTTACAAAAATATTTTTTTTTTTTGGCATAGAAGTAGTTCCATATAATTCTGCCTTTACCAAAAGAGATGTCTAGGAGGAACCCTAGTTGTCTTGCTCAGTAATAATTTTTATTAAGTTCCCAACACAGATATTCTGAGTATTTATCTGTGCATTAGCACTGGTATGTATTTGGGAACAGTAGGCAAAAAAAATCCTGTAGTTGATCCATTCAAGATTTTTATTTTGCTTCAGTCTTGGAAGTGACTCAGACTATGGGCTATTAGAGAGCTTCATGTTTATTGTTTTATGGCGCAGAAATAATTAATGTTTGTGAAGAGTAAATATGCTCATCTGAGTTGATCAGTTTCTACTATCATGTGTGCAGCTTTCTTTTGGACTGCTTTGCACTTTGCAACATCTTACTCTACTTCACCTATGGAAAATTCCCATGAATTTTAAATGACCAATAGAAACACCAAGTTATAACTGTTGATATTTGTTTAGCTGATATTTGCTCTGTAGGAAACTTAGACCCAGACCTTTAGTAAGTACAGATCAGCATATCCCCATTCTATTCTGATTTCTCTTTGCAAAAATGACATGATGACTGAATCTGGTCTAGTGTTAATCGATTCATCCCTACATCAGTTACTGCTTCAACTAATGTCTTCTTAGCACCATTGAAGTGCTAAGGCTCCTTAGCCTAAGGCTTCATAAGCACCAGGCTTCATTTATACCTGGAATGTTTGCTTAAAAGAAGTTTTTTTATGTTTATTCACAGTGATATTTTACATATTTAAAGAAATAAAACCATCCCCATGTGGTCTCTTCTCCATCATATATTTCATCCACTTAACCTGCCTTAGAAAAACTTGTCACAGGAGAAGATGTGTCTGTTTCTTTGGAAGGCCAAATTAATTCCTACAAACATGATAGATGGTGAGACAAAAATTTGTTTATTCCTTAAGCACCTTTGAAACTATTGCTTTCCTACATCTCAGGCAATGACTGCCCAATTAACTAACTGAAACCTCAAATTAATCCCTGTAAGTAATTTAATGAGTAGCAAGTAGACTTTTTGGATGATCCAAACAAGCCTGATTACCGATAATTCAGTGTTTTAGAACAGAAAGACAAGGAGCCAGAGGATAGAAGACATTTTGTTATTCCTTATCAAGCTTACAGCCTGATTTTCCTGATCAGAGTAAGATGTGGCAATCTATCTGTTTGCAGTTTCTCCTCTTACGTGAGTACTGGATATTAGACACTTAAGAATTACATGTTTCTCGGTGCTAGAAAGTTTTCCCAGAAGTTTATGATGACAGTAATCTTAAGGTGCATGGCACTACCTAATATGGTTTTTGCCTCATTGCTGACATCAAAAATAGAGCAGAGGTTTTGGGATGCTTGGTCAAAAATTTAACACAGCTGCTTATAAAGTGTATCTGTTCTCTAATTGTATGTAATGAGCCATGATCTATATGGCTCATTATATATATATATATATTGGCACGTTTGCCAATCTTTTTGGATGTGTCATAACGAATAGGCCCAGGAACTGTCAGTTTTCACATGTTGCACATATCTAGGCATACTGGAGTGAAAAAGGCTAGAGTTATGCTTTTACCTCCTCATGCTCATCCTTACAGGCAGCTGACTATAACTGTTGGCATCGTACTGCCCAGAGCAAAAAGGAAATAGAATGTCATGGGACAGTCCAAGGGGTCCACAGCTCTGCCTAAGCCAACGTGGCCAAAGGGCTGTAAGATATAATCAACTCCATCTCCCAGAAGTCCTCAGAGTCTGAGGCAATAATAAACCACGTACCTGGGAATCCCAACTAGTGGTCATTTTTCTTAGGAATTGGAGGTTTGCTCTATAGCTATTCAACTCCCCTGCCCATTTGAGGGAAAAGTGGCTTAAAAACACATTAGAGAGGACGTCAGGACTCTTGGCTCCTTTGGCCATATGCTCATAGTGTGTCAAATGAACCATTTCCATTCTGGTGTACAATCAACCTGGAGAGAAAAAAGTCCATTAGGGATAAGCTACCTCCTGATTTCTCCCAGCTGCCCCATGATAGAAACAAACTTGAAAATTGCTTTGCATTAAAGCCAGATTGCTAGAGTCAGTGCTGTCAGGGAAAAGACAGCATCATTTTCGAAACAATGAAACACCCTCACTTATGGGATGTGGGAATGAAGCTGTGCAGCCAATTTAATCCTTGCAGAGCTCTTACTTTATCAGCCTACACACTATTATCCCTTTCACCGCTGGCTAGAGCCTTCATTATAGACTTGTCACTCCAGCAAGGACCTGGAGGGATTATATTAACTCTTGGGCTGCTGCCAGGTTTCCCACTGCAGAACTCCCACTGACCTAGCAAAACACAACTGTGTTGGGTTTTCAGCTTCCTTCTGCGGTGGCCAAGGCAGGCTCTGCTGTAGCAAAAGACACTGTCCTTGTCCGGTGGTCCCATATGTGACCTTTCTGTTAGGAAAGCAGCAGCAGGGATTCATAGAATCATAGAATGGTTTAGGTTGGAAAGGACCTTGAAGATCATCAAGTTCCAACCCCCCTGCTATAGGCAGGGACACCTCCCACTAGACCAGGTTGCCCAAGGCCACGTCCAGCCTGGCCTTGAACACCTCCAGGGATGGGGCCTCAACAACCTCTCTGGGCAACCTGTTCCAGTGCCTCACCACCCTCAAAGTGAAAAGCTTCTTCCTAATGTTCAATCTAAACCTGCCCTCTTCCAGTTTGAAGCCATTCCCCCTCGTCCTATCACTACATGCCCTTGTAGAAAGTCCTTCCCCAGCTCTCCTGTAGGCCCCCTTTAGGTACTGGAAGGCCACAATAAGACCTCCCCGGAGCCTTCTCTTCTCCAGGCTGAACAGCCCCAACTCTTTCAGCCTCTCCTCATAGGAGAAAGATTGGATCCCCATACAGGTTCTAGCCCTCACACTCTGAACTCAGAAGATTATTTTCTACTCCTGAGCTCACAGTTTAGGATTTTATAACCTGCTGAATAGCAAGAACTTAAGTTGTACAGATCTGTTGGTGTTCTTTGTTTCCATAAGCTTTTCACACTCCTCTAGCTGTTCTTCTTGGCCATGCCTTACATTGCTGACTCATCCCACTTACCTCTGCTTCATGCCACTTCCTTTTTCTGCTCAGCACCTCTTAGATGGGCATCTCTCTGTGGATGTGACAGCTACTCTAAACTCAAACTTTGCTAACCATTAATATTTCAGGCAATAAAGATTTAAACCATCTCTCAGGTCAGAGGAAACTCTTAAATCACTTTTTCCTGTCCTTCTACTTATCTTGAAAAAGCTTCTTACGCAAACACATGTTTTCATTTGATATTTTATAAACTTTGAATCTAACCTTTGCATTTCCATGCTTTACAAGGCATGAGTAACTTGCCATCTCATGCACATGTAGATGGTGATAACTGCTCTGAACTTGTAAATATTGTAATTCTGTAATGATTAGCTCATTTTAACAGAAATACCTTTCAAAACGCTGAGCATGTAGACAAGCTCCCCACTTGTAGCTCTTAGGATTTGCTTTGCCTTTAGGCGTTGGCCTTGCAGATGGCTCCTGCTCCACGTAATAGATCTACATGTTAGATCTACTGTTGAGTCAGCCTCCAGCATAAGGAGGTCACAGGAAAATCTACCTTCTCCTTTTTATACCTGATCTGTAAAACTGCCTTGGATGTAACACTTGGCCCCCAAAACTTGGAGAATAGGGGATGGAGGAAGAAGCATGGCTGGGAGCACATTAGGAGCCAGCAGGGGCTGTGTGCAGGAAGAAGGGGAGTAAGTTTGAGTAGTACTGGTCTGTGAAGATGGGGAGGGGCTTAGAGATGGCCCCAGTGCAATGCTATTTTAAATAGCTTGCTGGCACTTTATCATGGAGCAAGAATTATTACAGACTATTACTTTACTAAATGTTGGGTTTAGTAGTCTGATTAAAGGTTTCAAAAACTAAAATTAAACTTTTAGCACTTGATACCAACAACTGCAGTTTGATTCTGTGGAGATACTATAAATTGTCTAGAGTGAGTAATTCAATATTATACAGGGCACAGGTTAAAGTGACTGGTTCAAATGAAGATTCCTGGTCTGATGATCTGGGCCTAGACAAGTGCTTAATTTTGCATGCAACTGACCCAAATTCTTTTTATTTCTACAGTCAGGGGAAAAAAAAACCCTATGCAGATGTCTTTCACATCTCCAGATGGAGAGAATGTAGCCCTTTTCCTGGGGTACAATTTTACGTCATATTTCCAAACTGGAATTGTAGATCCCTAGTGGTGCAAACCGATACAGAGTCACTCCAGTACCAGGACTCCAGATTTGTGTCACTTAAAGGCATGACTACTTTTCCTCTGAGCCTTTACATTTCTGTCCTCCTTCATCATGCCAATTTAAACCAGTGCCAATCTATCAGTGTTAATGGAGCTGTGCCTGATTTATGATGTTGTGACTCTAAAATCAAACTGAAAACCCATAAAAATTTTAATTAAATCATTTTAACATGCAGTAATCAATGTAACCTACTTTCATGCGAATTATTTTACTTAGAGAAATAGATCATCAGGAATTAATTCTGTGTTTCTTCAAGATAAAAATGACTGCAAGCTATTTACTCTGTGCTCATGGCACTGAAGGACTCTGCAACATTTCTGCATAGTCGTTATCTGCTACAATTACTTTTATTCAGATTTTTGTACTTTCTGCAATCTACAATAATTTATTAAAAATAATGTCACTGACCTGAATAATTCAAACCACCTGTTTTGGCTTCCTTGGCATTAATCTTTAAACCTCACTCTCCCATTTTTGGTATCCACTCTAGGACAATACAGATACCTGATTAACTGAAAATTTTTGAAAAGAATAATAAGTATTGGGGGATCAAATAGAGCGAGATAAGAAATTGTGTTTGGACTTCTTCAGCCTTGATACCCTTCTAATCTTTTGTCAGACAAGCTCCATCCAAGTCATAGATGCCAATAAGGACTGCCAGCAGACTGTGTCTCTTCAACTGGTCCCAAAAGGATGTGTACGTACCCTGGAGTTTGGCTGGTTCAGGATACGCTGCTACAAGGCAGTTGTGAAGCTTCAGCATCTCGTAGGATGGTGGTTGCCATCATTCGGGCTTCCCAGATATGCACATACGGTGTGGCATTGCACTGAGAGTACATCTGACCTCCACTGTCCCTCAGGTTCTGAAATGGAGTCTTAAGCCACAAGAACAAACCAGATGAATTCAGCGAATTGGTAAATATTACCCTGAAAGTTGGGGTTTTTTTCAGTGTTTAATTTCACACACATACATAATGAATCACTTTTCCTCATTGAGACCCCAATATTGTTTTACCTTAGCCAGTGAAACAAAAGCATTCATGGTGAGCAAGAAAAAATGCCCTAATAGAGGAGTTGAGAAAAATGTACGTTATTAAATCACCACAACCAGGCATGCTCTTAAACTCCCAGTAAAGGCACGAATCCATACCTCTTCTTCACAGTTGCCATTACACTGGGTGCTTTAATTTCCCCCCTGAAAGGACAGAAGATTCCAAGTCACCTTGCCATGTGTGAAATGTTGCTGCTAGGACGACTGCTGCTATTTTGCTCTGTTAATTCCACTTCCCAATTCCCAGCTGTAATTTTTGTTATTGCTGTAATCCTTTTCACCAGTAGACAATGCACTTTTATTTTTCCTCTTGCCCTGCTTGCATGGAGAGCGGGAAAATGTTGGTAGTTATTCTGGAGAGTCCTCTCAGGCATGGTGCTTTTTAAACATCATTAAAGAATGTCAACTTTCTAATTTTAATGCAAAAATTAGTGGTCTCTCATAGCAAAAGAGAAGATACCAAGGCAGTAATCCAAAAGGAACACCACTGATGGCACTGGAGCGATATAAACCTACCAGACACCTGGATTGACTCTAAGATGTCCTGTGTATCCAGAACTCTGCTTCCAGGTGAAACTCCCAGTGCTTTCACCACTCCTGCCTGTGTACGAGGGGGTTCCAAAGCTACTTGTTCCTGTGCCTCGCCTGCAGCAGTAGCCCAATCCCCTTTTTATGTGTAAAAGCATCGAATCATAGAATGGTTTAGGTTGGAAAGGACCTTGAAGATCATAGAGTTCCAACCCCCCTGCCATAGGCAGGGACACCTCCCACCAGACCAGGTTGCCCAAGGCCACGTCCAGCCTGGCCTTGAACACCTCCAGGGATGGGGCCTCAACAACCTCTCTGGGCAACCTGTTCCAGTGCCTCACCACCCTCACAGTGAAAAACTTCTTCCTAATGTTCAATCTAAACCTGCCCTCTGCCAGTTTGAAGCCATTCCCCCTCGTCCTATCACTACATGCCCTAGTAAAAAGTCCTTCCCTAGCTCTCCTGTAGGCCCCCTTTATATCTAAAACATGTCTTTGGTCTTTTTATTTTGAAATGCGCTCAGGCTAGCTTATGTGCTTACAGCTTAATGGCTAGCAGAAATTATTAAGAATGGGAAAGATAAAAGCTCGAGTCTCTCCTCACTCTGAGACAGACAGATTTAGGCCATGCTCATGCTACTTTTAAGGCAGAGCCTTCCTCGCCTGTGGGGATGTTGTCCCGGTCATGCCACACCTTAGCAGCAGGGAAGGAGCCTTTTCAATGTGGCAGTGTCACCTGCTAACAGCTGAAGGATTTTCTGCAAATCAGGTTTGGTTTGGTTAAGAAAAAAAAAACAAGCTCATTTCCACAAATGCAGAAGAACCCCAATAACCTGATCAGAGAAATGAGCCTCAGCTGCTCCCAGGGTTGTCCCAGGAGAGTCTTGGACCCATGGTCTAGGGGTCATCACAACAAGCTAATGGGAGAGGGCCCTGGATCCCTTTACAGACTGAAAGGGGGTTTACTGCTTTGGGGTATGGGGCTCAGGAAGGGATGTGGGGGAAAAGCATCCTGGGATGGTACAAAACTTATTATGAGATGGTTGGGGGAAGGACCAAAGGCAGGGAAAGGGAGGGATTGAGGTGGCTGGAGGAGAAACAATCCAGCAGTTGGAGAGATGAGAATATGTGCATGTTGTGTGGATGTGTCTGTATGTGAGCACCACTGAATATCAAGCCAGACTAGCTGGTGAGGGTGATACACGGCTTGGGAGCCAGGTAGGGTGAAGGACAGAAGTCTCGGCCAAATACTGGAGAGACATGAGGCTGGTGAGTTGGCTGCTGGAGGGATGAGAGTGTCCAAGTCATCTACTGGAGACACCATGGGGTTTGAGGGTCATCTGACCCCACCTGCATGTGTGTGTCTGGGTGTAAGGAGACTAGGGGATCCAGGGCCAGACAATTAATAGACTGAGTGCCTAACGCCAGCTACTGGTGGAATCTATAGTGTGTGTGTGTGCATGGAAGGGCATCCAGAAACTGGAGAAGGACTGTAGGCTTTGAGGGCTCTTACACCCAAGTGCCAGCAGCTGGGCAGTGCGTGGATCCAGGGCTTGGTTTTGGATAGACTGAATGTCTAAAGCCGGTTACTGGGAGGACCCATAGTCTATATAAGTATCAAGTACTGTGTTCAGTTTTGGGCCCCTCATGACACGACAGACATCGAGGTGCTGGAGCATGTCCAGAGAAGGGCAATGAAGCTGGTGAGGGGTCTGGAACACAAGTCTTGTGAGGAGCGGCTGAGGGAACCGGGGTTGTTCAGCCTGGGGGAAAGGAGGCTGAGGGGAGACCTTATCACTCTCTACAGCTCCCTGAAAGGAAGGTGTAGCCGGGTGGGAGTTGGTCTCTTCTCCCAAGTGATAGGACAAGAGGAAATGACCTAGAGCTGTGCCAGGGGAGGTTTAGGATGGATATTGGGAAAAATTTCCTCACTGAAAGGGTTGTCAGGCACTGGAACAAGATGCCCAGGGAAGTGGTGGAGTCACCATCCCTGGAGGTGTTTAAAAGATGTGTAGACATGGTGCTGAGGGACATGGCTTAGTGGTAACTTGGCATTGCTAAGTTAATGGTTAGATTTGATGATCTTAAAGATCTTTTCCAACCAAAATGATCCTATGAGTCCATGATTCTATGTATTTCTCATTAACTGATCTTCCCCTTGAATAGCCAGAGAGAGAAACAGGATGAGGCTATGGGTGCTGTTTGTGCTTGTGTGAGTGCTGTGTCTTCTCTCTATGTTGATCTCTATGGATTCCACATGGTTTATACATGTGTGTGTCTCTTGGAAATACACACCCAGCCTTGCTACTGGCTGGATCTGGGGGCATGGGGCTGTGGCAGCTTCATCTCTATGAGCTATGGATTTAACAGCTCTCTGGCAGGTAATACAGTTGCAGTCAATTGTATTTCTGGAGTGGTCCACAGGAGTCTGTTACATATAATAGCGAAGCATAACAGGCAGAAGGAAGTATTAAGCTGGAGCAGAATATTAAATTTGAAGAATATGAATACTGAAAGAAGCAGAAATGTAAGTGAATCCTTAACATATTCTTTTACGCTTCTTCTGTGCCACCTGGTACTTTTTTTGGGGGGGAAACACTCATAAAATTCATGTTCCAATAAATAGCAAAAGGTCATTTCATAATTATTATGATCATTTTCATTAAACTGCCCCCATCTAAACCACCCTGGTGTGATTGCTCTAAAATGAATTACCTTTTCTAAATTAGTTCTGCCAAAAGCTAAATAGACTCATATAAAGCTAGAATGAAAATTATTATTAGAAGAGACTTTGTATGGTTTGAATACTGTTGTGATCAGCAGTTTGGGGACAATGTGTCCCATTTGGATCTGCAATATAATTGTAAATGCAAGTTGTGCTAACAAAGGTAAACAACTGGCAGTTCAGGGAAGCACTTCTCAATCATCTTCTCAAATCAACTCCTTTACAACGTGTAGTGCTGGTTTGTATTAATTTACACTTTACTGAGAGAGGAGGAAGAAAAGCTGCTCAAGTGACAAACTCCTAGATGGGCGTATTCTTGCACAATGCAGCAAAATTCAGATGCTGCAGAAAGCAAGAGGCAATAAATCTATAAGCCATATGGGAACTAGGGACCGGGAACCACGATGAGAGCCCTGTTATTATTATTTCTTTTTTTAGCAGTAAGAGATCACAGACATTTACAATTTGAGCTACAGGAAACATTTACAGGCTTATGCACAGTAAATGTGGTTTACTCCCTATGTTTCAGAAGTAATTTTCCTTCACACATGCACTCCTTGAAAGTACTTCTATTGCTGTAGGGTGAATAAAGTAGTTATAAGCTGGTGAACTGACACACAGAAACTTAGTTTAGAGTTTCCAAAACAGCATTTGTACTGGTGAATTCAGCAAATGTTATAAACAAAATTCCCCATAATCTAGTCTATTCAGCAAGGGATTCCCATGTAAATACTGAGTTTTAGTAACACTCGTGGAAACTATCAACAAAGTTTAAGTGCCAGCTTACTCATGTTGGTTGTCACTAATCTTCATCAAGCTTCCTTCTTCAGACTTTGAGAACTGGAACAGTAATCATCGGGGTCTACCGCGAAGCCAATTATTCTGGTGCCTCCTAAAGTAGGTTTCCCTGTGTTTTCTGAGCTGCTGTGCTTTTTGCGGTCTGTGTGGTGCTGTTGGCCTGGACAGCATCACTGGAGTCAGTGACCTAAAGCAGGCAAGTTGTCCTAGCTCAGTTCAGTACCGGTCACCTTCTTCCATGCCTGCCTTTTGACTCTGTTCCTGAGGGAACAGAGACAGAGGGATTCATGTGGAGATCTGTCTGTGGTGGAAAACTCCCTGAGCAGAATCTCTTCTTGCCTTTAAAAACAAACAAACAAACAAAACCCACCCAACCAAATAAATAAATAAATAAACCAACCATCCTCAGAACTTACTTTTCCTATGACTTTTCACCCTAAAAGCAAAATCTGCAACTTTAAATGATGATTACTCCCTTATGCAGGGCTGAAATGTTTTGTCCGTGTAATAAATGTGAGTGTAATAGTTAGGGTTTCCTCATCTTTGCATAGATTTTCCTCACAGAAATATGGGAAGGTATTGAAAAAATAGGGACTAATATGTTTCTGTTTGGGTCCATTCCTGTGAACTTTCCACCTTAGTCTTCAAAATGTCAGCACCTGTGTAGGGAGGTGAGAGTTGCTCTTTTTTGTCATTCTGTTTCATAACATCAGGCTTATAACAGCTCATTATTCTTTCTGCATTGCACCTGTTTCCAAGCTGCTTTTTTCCTGCAGTTGTTATCATACAGTATAGCTCATATTTTTTGGTCTACACAAGTTTTT
Organism: Anarhynchus alexandrinus; assembly: GCA_008711295.1. Taxonomy (NCBI): domain Eukaryota; kingdom Metazoa; phylum Chordata; class Aves; order Charadriiformes; family Charadriidae; genus Anarhynchus; species Anarhynchus alexandrinus. The sequence goes on from VUYV01000427.1 coordinate 134,066, forward strand.
AGTCCCAGTAGTATTTTTTTGTGACAGACACTATCATGTACCTAATCCCTGACTGCTGAAATTTTTACTTCTGAGGAGATATGGCCAAGTGATTAATTTCTGTACTCAGGTGATGCTCTCTGACATTCCTGTTCTGCCAGGAAGCAGTGCATTGCCAAGCACTGGATTCAAACATTTGCACTAGATGTATAAAATTGGTGTGCTGGATGTGCTGGACCATGAAAAATGTTCATTATCCCCAAGGACTTTTTGCTACGTATTGCTGATGACCTGATTGTCACATATGCTAAAAGCATTACACAACCCTACAACTTCTTTTGCAAGAGGAATTGTCCCCACTAGTCTGTTTCTCTCCTAAGTATCTGAGGTCTCACAAGTAAAAGAAGTAAACAACACTTGAGCAGACTGAGAGCTGAGAAAAGTTGTGTATAAAGTAACTGGAGAAGTAGAGGAACTTCAAAGGTTCTCAGCTGGTACCTCAGGGTGGTATAAAATCAACTTGAGGTCTCCTAGAATACACCTTTATTAGATGTTGGTTTATTGTCAGCATGGGTTATTTGTAGGAAGAAGAAAATAAAAACTTAAAAAAATATATTCTCTATAGTAAGAAAACCAATACAACGTTCTAGCAGTGCCAAGATACCTGGGGAAGATCAAGATTAACTGTGTGAGTCAATCCTTTGCTTAAACCTTTGATGTCTCTGCTCTAGTTGGGAGACCAAAGACATCATGTTGACATTGTTAGGCTTTTTGTATGTAGGAAGGGAAGAATGAAACGAGTCTGAAGGATGTCCAAGAGAGGGTTCTTGGGAGGCAGACTTCGCTGCTGAAGATAGGCATTAAAAAAAAATTAAATATATATTTGGGCCAAAACAAGCTTTAATTTTTACTTAATAGTAAAGTGAAAAGAGCACTTCCCCAGCAATTGGCATGTCCAGGTCATAGAAACATAAGTACAGTTACCTACACCCAAACTGAGTTAGGTGAGCCCTTATCTTCCATCTTTTGAGTTTTATTGAAATTAAACTTATCTTGAGAGCTCAACAGCAGAGAAGAGCAGATTTTGGACCCACGGTGGTGATATGTACTGGTGAGAGAAGTTGGATATATTTTATATAGCTCAGCTTTGCTGCTCCGTACAGATCCTATTTGTAAATTACTCCGGGTCTCTGCTGAGCTGCTACTTCAGTCTACATCCTTCAGTAACGCACTAGAAAGGAGCAACGCAAATACACGCTGCTGTCTCCTCCTGAAATATGTTACCAAACCGTTTTACTTCATATCTGTGATCCTATTGTGCACTTTTCAAAGGATGACAGTTAAGGTATCAAGTGAATTTAAATCAATTAGGTTCAAAGAGTCAAGTCTGAGTTGACGAAGTCTGGGAGTTTAAGAGAACTCTAGAACACGACTTCCCTGATATTTCAGTGGGACTTTGAGAGTCTGAAATTTCCAGATACCATAAATGAGCAAAGATATGGTCCGCCACACTACGCTTCAGCAAACATTGGAATCATCTGTTGTGTTGTTTAATGTTGAGAAATGTAATAACAGAATTGCCATTGCCTGCAAAGCTATCCGCTATGCTATGGGTATTTCTGTAAAGGAACTTCTCTCACTAGTTTATTTGTTTTAAGCTGTAGATGGGGATGCTGTCTATGCCCTAAAAGAGAGGAAGGTACACTGGCTGGCAGTTCAGTTCTATTAGATATTCTTGCAGGCAGATAAATTTCTAGTCCTGGGAATCTTCAGTTTTTGAAACAAATTTTCCAGCTCTGGAGATGAAAGAGAATGAAACCTGTTAAAATGATCCATGTTTAATAACAATGTTTAATTGCCATGAAGATGGACACTTTCTATTCTACAGTTTCATGCATATTACAGTTTCTTGTTTGCTTTAATTGATTCCATATCATCCACAAGTTAGAATATCAAATTTTTATGACTATAATACTATGTGTAATACTTACATGTCTGTATTGTCGATTCCCTTTCTTTCCAAATAGCTCTTTTCAAAACTGTGTTCAGCTGAACTGCTTGATTGGAGGAGCACTAATTTCTCTCCAAATCTAATGAGTTTCTAACAAACCATATACAAACAGTTAGGGATGTATGCACTTATAGGGGGATTTTTGCCTAGAAACATACAGAGGCAGCAAGATTTCATTTGAATCCTACAACACAGCAAAGAAAGAGTTGAAATATTAATAATGCATGAAATTTATATTCCACTATTCATTTGCAAAGCACTTGGCAAATGTTGCAGCTAATTAAATTCACAATACTGCTGTGGAGTTAGGGAGTAAATATTTTCATGCTGAGGACATGTGAGGGTATATGAAGGCAAGATTAGGGGAAAGCTACTGGAAGAGGGCAGAGCTCCAAGCCTGAACTCACAGCACTAACGCAGAATCATAGAATGGTTTAGATTGGAAGGGACCTTAAAGATCATAGAGTTCCAACCCCCCTACCATGGGCAGGGACACCTTCCGCTAGACCAGGTTGCTCAAAGCCCCTCCAGCCTGGCCTTGAACACCTCCAGGGATGGGGCACCCACAACTTCCCTGGGCAATTTCTTCCAGTGCCTCACCACATCCCTCTCTGTCCCAGAAGTAAATCAGAAATAAAAGTCAGGAAAATTATTTCACAGTTCAGTGTATAGTGCCCAGTTAGCTCATCAGAGGTGTGTGGTGGCAGAAAAAGAAAACTAAACTACTTCAGAGTTCAGATACCAATGGGACCAAGCTCCCCTGAGGCTCCCCATAAATCTCTAAAAAGAGATTTATGGTTACGGTTCTTGTACCAAATGACTGAAATCATTACTCTGCTGAAAAACAGATACGAGAGTGGTAGACTTGCACCTGGTTACATCAAATTCACAGGTTTAGCTCATGTAAGCTGGCATGATGGTCTGGACCTTCATCTGGAATATACAGTCCTGGGTGTCCTATTTTACCATAGCTCATCCAGGCATAAAAATCTGCACAGGGTACAGGAGGAGGATGTAGGAAGGGATCCAGTTGTTATCTGCACACTAGGGCTCATTCAGCAGCACTAATCTCTGTCTTGCTCTCAGGTGGAGTCTTCTTCCAAAGCTCTCCGGTAAATCAAGTTTGCCAAGGTAAATTCATCCATGCCTAATGTTCTCTGCCCACCAGCCCAGCCTCTTCTTTTAAACTTTGTCTGACAGGCACTGAAAAGTGATGTTATTGGGTTAGTACGCTCCGGGGATGTTGCTGACATTGATTCCTTTGTAATGGTCTGCTGTGGTAGCATTGATTTAGCAGTGATAGGTGAAATATACTTCTTGTTCCATGACTGGCCAAAACTGAAGTCTTCCGAAAGAATCAATTCTCCTTAAAAATAAGCTGAAGTAAGCGGGAGAAACTCCCAGATCTGATACAAGCCAAATCTGTGTGAGAGAACCCTTTAGTTCCCTCAAGGGATGTGCAATGAAAACCTAAAGCTTCATGTGAAGAGTTTGACAATTCTTTCATGTGAATTAAAGGGTAATGGACTACTTAATCCATTACCAGACTAATAATGGATTAATTAATGGATAGCCATTAATACATAATGGTTCTATCTCACAATCAAAGAAAGGACCTTACTGCTACAGTATCTGAAGATCTTACATCTACTACTACATACATCAACACTCCCATGAGACAGAGGACCCACAGGCACAGGGAAATGGAGGGACTTCCATATAGGGTTTTAGATGGAATTAGGGCACCAACCACCCCTCTGAACTTACAGTGTTTGAAGCGTTTGGACTCATATCTCTGTAGAGGTCCAGAACCACCCTTATGTTCGCGTCCTTGAGCACACCAGTACCTCGCTTACACCGTGGTGGGAGTTTTTGTATTTTGCTTACACAAAATGACCAACAGACCCTCATGGTGAAAGGAAGCTGGACTCTCTCTGTGAGCATTAATATCTTTATTTGTATGATGCACACAGGTGTCCCATCCTGGTTGATGTGCTCTACTTCAGAAGTTGGTGCATCTTAGGAAGAGATTTTTTTAAAAAAAAAATCCACTGTGCACACCAGCTACAGATCCTTCTGTTGCCATTGGGAAGCCCAGTGCCTATTGATGTACGACAGGACAGGGGACACCTCCTTTCCTTCTGCTTTTTAGCCACTGGCTTGTTGGACAGTTGGGATAGGACTTGTGTCTTCCTCTCTTTTTTTCCCCCGCACATGTCTTCCACACTTCATCTGTAAGAGCACGCAAAGGTATCCCTTGGTTGTCTGTGGAAAAAACAAACCCAACAAAAAAACTCACACAAAACAAATGAAGAAAAACCCCAAACAAACCAAAATAACCCAAGCCAATTTATGCAAACTTTAGTCATTTGGGGTGGAAACATGGGACCTTCTTTGGATAGTGATACATGACCTTCTGTCCTTAGATGTCTGCAGCGAGTGGGAGATACAATTGCTCACTTATTTTAAAAGAATTAGTAACTGGGTTAACATAGTTTATTGGGGTGCTTCTGGAAAACTGAGGAATATACTCAAACTCTTTAATAATATTTGAATCCTGTGAAAGCTGCTCTATTGAAATGCTTTCCTGACTCGTTCATTGTAGTCTTCTCATTTTGAATCTGAAATATTAAAAAAAAGGAAGACAAATTATAGGAACTTACAGATTGTGACCTCAGGCACTTCGGGTTTATGGAGAAGGATTTTTGGTTGCTGTTTTTTTTTTCTTCTTGCTGTTGCAAATCATTTGAATAACATAGCTACTGAAAGAAGCTGCCCTAAAACAAATAGTTTGTAATCAAAGCTAAAAGCAGAGGGTCATAAACATTGCATCTTCCTATATTCCACTTTAGACTCTGTTACCCTGTTTTACGTATTCAAACCCAATCTATTAAGCTGAATAATTTGAGCTTTTTGATTGACAGGCTTCTCAAGATTAGGTTTTATTTCTGTTCATATTTTCATATTGGAAGTATTATCACGCCACCAGGATAGAAAGAATTTCACTTTTAGCTATGCTTCAATGCTGCTGAATCATAGCAGCCAAATACTACCTTCAATCCCATCTGTCCAAGGAGAAAAAGAACCAATTTGAAGTTTATCTGTGCACAAACTCTTCATAAATCACTAAGTTATAGGAAGCACCATATTAGCTTCAAAAACTACTTTATTATCAGCAGCTTCCGTTTTGTCAGTCACAACCACTAAAAATGTATCAAGTTTAAAGAAAAATGATTTTTGGAGAGTTTTTGTAAATAAAACATGGGATTTTTGTGCTTAATACTCCCTTGTTTACTCTTGAGTTTTTTGTTACACTCTAATACTTATGAAATTTGTCTCTACAATAACAAAGTCTGAAATTTTTGTTGTTTGGGTTTGTGTTTTCTTTTCCCATGGAAAAGTTACTGTTTCACATTATTTCATGATTTCAGAAACTGGTGCTTCAAGAAACACAATAGCTCTCAAGCCTTGAGGAAATCTTTTGATTTCATCACAAAAGCAGAAGCATGTTGTGCTATGCCCTACTTGATCTCTTGTGGTGTCTTCAGTTTCACCGTTCCAGGATTGCAGGCTCTGCTCCACAACACCCAGAAAATCAGCAAAGACTCCCTAAGAAGAAGGGAGAGGCAGATGTCAGTGGTGCAAAGCCGAGTCCAGTGGTTCACAGCATGGGTTTGCAGCAGGTAAGTGATTCAACGATGTCCTGTGGACTTCCCTTGATCCTTGGCTTCAGTGGATCCTCTGTGGTACCAGCTGCTGTCCACACAGCACAATAGTCCCTGCTCAGTTTACCTCACCTTGCAGTGAGGATGCAAATCCAGTTCTGCAGCTTCTTTCCCAGTTCAACTTCAACTGTCATTAATCACCACGTTAAATCATGATGCTGTGGGAATATTAGTTCACTCCACTGCAAGGAAAGCTCTTGGCCATCTGCATAATAATTTTCCAGTGTCACAGGATATCACACTAAAAGAACAGAAAATGAAATGATGCAAACCTTACGACCTAACATAGGTGTATTTTCACAAGAGCTTCTTTACTAAATAAAGTTCTGAAATCTTCAACAAACTTAGGTTTATAATAATACATTTGAGGGAACTTACACTGTCTTAATTTTAGATTGATTTTATAGCACATTAGTCCCAAGATCTAGCTGACGTGGAGACTGATCGTTGTGGCTTCAATGAGTAGGTGGAGGGGAAAGCTGCAGACAGGGAATCTTCTAACATTTTTAAGAAATATAACTGTTGGCGCAGTACACCTTCAAACAGTTCAGGGCTGATTGCCCAAGCATTCAGTATCTTCCTTTATCAGGTATTTATGTAGCCCGGAGAAGCAAAATAAATTTTCAGACCGAGAATGCTGTGAAATGTATTTATGCTCATTTACTGTTGCTATATATCATTGGAAAAAGCACAGAAAAGCATTGACAGAAAGATTTGCGTCACCAGAAGCAGCTTGGTATATACTAATTATACTATATTTTAGGTACAGAGGACAAGAAACTTCAGAAGTGGAGACAGAACTGTATATTGTTTTCACAATTCAATTTAATCCTGCTTTATTGAAATTCATAACTGAAAAAAAAGGATGCAGTGAGCTTAGAATATTAAAATAAAATGTTTGGTGTTCAGAAAATTATAGTGTACCTCTATTTTTTCATGTAGTAAGATCAGTTAATCAACATGACCAATACCACCAAGTATATTTGCAATAGCTGTATGAAGACATTTAGGTTTTAAATAGTACCGAACACCGCATGATTTTTCAGCTTCGCATATTGACATTAATAGAACTCCTCCGGGCCACGCTAAATTGTGTTTTATATGCTACGGTGTAAGGAACCAAAACCAGACTTGATAAGCAAATAGCAAAAGTGAAATGTAACATACTCACAAGATAAGGATGAACTTTCGGCACTATGTATCCTACACGGCCGTGGAGCCCATGTGGACTGCTCCATCAGCGCTTTCGCTGCTTCTTGAAATGGTAATTTTTAAAAATTTTCATATAGATGGAATTCGTCTGCCCACATGTGGCTTGTACTGTGTCTTGGTGTGTAGTAGTAGTAGTAGTACTTGCACCTGCATCTCCCTTTGTGGTCAACAGAGATCTAACCACTATAATGAATGGAGTCTTTGGTGAAATTCCCTTCATCCTAAAGTAGGTATTTGGCACAGATGCTCAAAGGCTGAATGTTGTTGTTAAAATGGAAAAAAAAATATCTTTTGTTAGAATTTTCTCATAGGATAACGTTCACATGTGAAATCGAATCACTCAAGCTGAACAATTAGTTGCTCTCCTGTGGTCCCAGGGGTCTCTGTTGTAAGACACCTTGCACCAGTACCTTCAGCTGAATCTGGTGAGGGTCCCCAAACCACTCTTCTATTCACTTCTGGTAATCTAGCTGACCTGTGGTTCTACGTGAACACCCCATCTCACCTACAATCCGTCTTTATTGAGAATATTAACCACATACAAAACGTCTCCTAAAACTCTTAGCCAACTGTAAAAGACTGCCCTACATCATTATTTCTGCATCTACTGGAAAGTTTGTATGGTTTGTTTACAAATACCTGGGTACAAGTCAATAACTTCAGCAGCAAGGCACTGCCTGGAAATCAATGAGTCACTTTACCCAGGATGTTAATCAACACATTTAAGCATACAAATTGGACAAGGCTGAGCAGGATGTGCCTGGGGGAATCTCCAGAACTGTATGAAATTCCCACCTGGGGAACTGCTGTAACACTCAGTTAAATGGTTGATTGTTCAGTCAGTCCCCCAGTTTCAGTTCTGTCCAATGCCTCAAACCAGTCCATTATCTCATCTATGCAGACAACTAGTTGGGCAGCCCCTGAAACACCCCGGGGAAATAAAGGCTTAAATGCACTGTGCAAGAACAGGCACAGTCCTGATACCCAGCTGCACTACACTTGTAACTAAAGAACAAATCTTATTTTCATACCTACGAGTCATTTATAACTGAAGTCCCATAGCCCTTGCCACACCACAAAACCTGGGCAGATGATTTGCATCCAGAAAGTGCTTCTTTCTCACCACTTATTTTAGGGAGCCCAGAATAATTGCTTAGCTGCAGAGACTTCCACTGTGTATGCCTCCACTTAGCCTGAGTCCCAGACACTGTGACTTTCAGGCATGACTCACTGTTATCTTATGACAACTCTGAACCATATGCTAACTTCAACTGGAAATTAAGATGGAAGTGTGAAAGTTTTGAACAAACACAGAAGGAAACTGCTGGAACAGCTTTCTGATCAGAGCTGTGCAAGCTTACAAGCTGACTGAATTCTCATTCTGTGATGAACTTTTATTCATTTTTAAGGTAAACTTTTATTCATTTTTAAGGTATGGTTGCTTATATAGTAGGAGTCAGAATATGATAATTACATCGCTCCAAGTAAAAACTGTTTTGTGTTGCTGGGACATGATTATCAGTGTTGCTCAACTGCTAGAATGATCCTTGACATGCGTTCCCCCTGGGCCAAACAGCACTCCCTCAAACAATTCCCAGGCACAAGAATCAAGAATCGATGTCTATATCTATATGAGCAGCTTGCTCAGCTCAGTAGAAGTGGTTACGTAAACAGAAAGAGTTGTGATGGGAATTTGACAACTAAACTCTACATTGCCGGGGGGACGGGTCAGGCGTGCTGCATCAGATGAAGTCTAGTCTGGTCCCACAGACGGGATTGCCCTTTAGTGATAGGAGCACATTAGTTGCGCTCTTGGAGTCTTACAATTCAGCTTCATGTGCAGGGACGACAGCTCAGAGTTTCAAGACCACTCCACGATGTAAAACAAAGCACAGGCAACGGGGATGATCAAGAGGTTCATTTCTCAAGTAAATGCCTGAGCCAGCTGCTGAGCTCCAGCAGCTATTGCCAAAAAGCAGTTTGGAAGAAATCTTTCTGTTTTGGAAGCTAAGGAAATCAACCAGCGTCAATGCACACACTGCTGTGACGAGTGACCTTGATGATACCCAAGGACTTTTGTCAGGGACCTGCAGCAGACTGGCACAGACTCAGTTCATCCCTGACAGTCCTTTCCAGTTTCCTATTGATATGAACTGAAAACCTGTTCTTTAACTTCATTATTTCTGTTACAGAAATTGAAACTATCAGTTAAATCTGAACTTCTGAAGGGTCTCACAGTGATCCAGGGTAGATTTCTGGTTTAAATACATGCTTAATTTTTGGCTTAATTTGCTTGTTTAGTTCCGTGATGGGAAAAGAAAATAATAAGTTTTCATATCATCTCCTCTTGGGAAGACAGAATACCTCAGGGAGTAAAACACTGGGGAAGGAAAAAGGAAACAAAGTCTCTAATGCTCTTATCTGTTATGTAGAAGTTCATTACAAGAAGCAGAGTTACAAAGAGATGAAGCAGGTAGCGAGAAAGAAGGCAGAGGTATGACTGAAAGTTTACAATTCAATATTTAGAACAACTTTCGTAGTCCTAGACTGATAAACCCACAGTTATCCCCTTAAATTCTCTATTGTGCAAGCAGTGTTTTATCAAAAGTCTTCATAGAGTTCTGATGTATATGTTCTCAGTTATTAGAAAACAGATTTAACATGATGGATGTTTGCTGCCTCCGATTCCGTCCAGGCATCCTTCCACCCCCCAGAGAGACCAATGATAAACAATTTTCTGCAATATAGTGGAAGGAAAGCACTTTCTCACACTCCAGTTTTTCTCTCTCTTGTCACTCATGTATTGCATGACATCCAGGGAAAGATCTACTGTGTTATTGTTTTTTGTTGCTTTTTTGATGATTTTCTTTTATTGTTTTGCCCTAAGGTTCCAACGGGAAAACAGAAGTATAGAAGACTAAACAGCATCAAAAGTTTGACAAAGACAAAGGATACATAAAAGCACTGATCAAAGAAAGTCCAATCTTAGTCTTTGATGATGGCAATGAAATACTAGAAGAATATCATTCTCTCTGGGGTTACATTTATCATTTTAATTCACGTCAAGGGAAAAAATATTGATGTATTATGTCTGGATTTGCCAATTCAGCTTCCCAGTTGGCTAAGCCACAATGCCAGCACCTTCCTGAGACTAACAGAATCAATGCTTCTTGTTTTCAGCCAGGAGGCATTAGAGGAATATTGAACCACGTTTTGTGCAAGTATTTCATATCCACTAGATTTGCATGTCCTGGTTTTAAGTGTGACACCAAAATTCAAAGCAAACTCCAGCTGAAACTGCTGATGTTTACTTAATTTCTAGTTCAAACAGTAAAGAACTCTTGGGGTTTTCACTGTCCCTTTAAAGAGAAATCAGTTTTTCTTCCAGCTAGGATTAATTTTATAAGTCCTTTATTAGGCATAAATATGTATTTTAATTTATAATTTAGCCTTTATAGCACATAGCTGGCCAAAGGCTATGGAGAAAGGGTAACTGGAAACTCTGTAAGGATTGAAAAATAGTGACAAGTCCAGTGGCCCCAAAATGGACTGCTTGCTACCTGGAAAATGTCACAAACAAAAGTTTAAACAACTTTTAATTCAAAGTTTAACAAAAATGTCACTCGGGTATGAATGAGGTGACCTTCAGTGTTTTGGGGTAGGGTTTTTTTGGTGTTTTTTACAGATCTCTTCTTCGTTAGTTTGTTCCATCCATGAACTAGAGTCCTCAAACAAGAGTCACATTAGAAGAAATGCAGAAGAGGTATTTTGTATCTATCAATTACCAGAAAATTTTCTGAACCTTCTAGGAAAAAAGTCATCTGAACGGAACGTAGGGCAGGTATTTCATGCGTTCCCACCACATTGACTCAGAGCAACTGCAGGGTTTGTTTTCCCTCATCACCCAGTTTTTGAAAAAGGGAAGTAAAAAAGAGAAAGACTTGAGAGCATTGCCTTTCACTGGATAATGATTTCTACAGAATCATGAGTAATGCTTGTGAAAAAAACAGAGCAGAAGAAGTGCCAGCATCTCTAACGCCGGTATCATGGTAAGCATTACCACAGGATGATTTTTTCTGTTTTTGCAGCAATATTTTTCACTCTGATGTGATACCACCATGCCAGCTGAGGTGGAGGGGGAAACTTTCCACTTTCCAGGGTATTACTTCTGTACTACCTTATACATACTTGGGAAAACCTATGTTTTAAGCAGACAACACAAGGTGAGCTACTTCTGTGAAATCAATGACATAAGACTTGCCTCCTCTATAACGCAATGATGCAAGACTTGCCTCTTCCATAACACAACTTAGCCTTTGCCTGCAAAGATGATGTACGTCGTGTCAGTGTGTTTTCATTTGGCATTCCATGGGGTGACAAAACCCATGAACCGGGTGTCTCATTCACAGTTTCTCTTCCAGTGCAAACACAAAGGTGGTGTAATAAAGACAAGTCATCTTGCAGGGAAATAAGATCTTCTAAGTGTTAAATGGAACTACTTCTGATCGTGCCCATCCCTTCTTTATGGAGATCGTACTTACCCAGTCGTGGAACAGAGATACCAAATGACGGGAGCTGAAAATCCATTGCTGAAACCGTACTGTGGAAAATTATTTTTTCTCAGTGCTACAGTATCACTTGGAAAAAAAGGAATACTTGTCTGCCTTCAATAATAACACTTCACACTTCATCCGAGGAGAAAAAAAAAAAAGAAAACTCCGCTATTTCTCTTAAGTTTTTTGTAGTTCATGGGCAAAGCAAAACAGTGAGGAGAAATTAGTTTTACTCTGAGAGAGCCTGAATTGATTCATCTTTGGTCCTAAAGCCATGTAGTCTTGTTAGCTGGGCTTCAGCTGAGCTAATATCTGCTGTCTCTCAGCAGTGTGTGTAACATCATTATAGCGAGACTCCGAGTCCTTTGATTTACCATGGTCAGTTTTTCTGCATCCTCACCTCTTAAAATGCGTAATCATGAAAGATGTAACAGGCAGAATTTTTTCCTGCAGCACAGTAGAAGTGCTACTTTGAATGTTGTTTTGGCTCTTGGAAAATATTTTAATTCAATATTTGATTAATAAGTCAGTGATTTCTCTCCCAAGGAAATTTCTTACCAGCTGTTTCCATGACAAAGACAACCACCCGCAGAGTCACTGGTGAATAAGGGATGCATTTCGCCAGCTCACTTCATCTTTTGAGCAAGTTGTCTTTTGGAAGGTGTTTTCTTTAACTGTTTGTCCGAACTTGTTGAAAGAGGACTCGAATTATTTGCAAATTGATCTGCACCATGTCCAAGAAAACGGGAGGCGGGGGGGGAGAAGGAGGAAAGGAGAAGGTAAAGATCGTGCTGTTTTCTCATCTTCAGTGGTTCCCAGATTCTGAGCAGAAAAGAAATATTAACAATTCATGATCAATTTTTTCATCTTGCAAAACACCAACAAATTTATGCCCAGCGTCTGTAGAATAATTATGTGATGACTTTTACGCTGGGTTTCTGCCCGCTTATCATAATTTGACTCTAACATAACAGAATGACTTCCTCTCCCCCCAGTTTTCTTTCCCTCTGCTCATCCACTGGTATTTCTCAGTTTTCATTTCATTATCAGATTGTCATCAAACTTCACAGCCATCCTGCTGCATATATTATTCCTTCAGCATAAATTATTCCTTTTCGCAGATGTCAAGATGTGCTCTCATCTTTGCCACAACTCTTACTCCAGCGCTAAATTTATATACTCTGTATTTCAGCAAATCAAAAAGCTTTTACTATTTTTTGTTATACCTGAAAAAAAACCTGGTCTTCGTGGGCTCTTTATTATTCATTTTATTTATCCAGAACTGTATTTCAAACTAGTTTATTTTTATCACAGCAAAGTATATATGCATTCAAACTTTAAAAAAGAGCAATTACAGCTCAAGTCTCAAAAAAGTTTTGATTCAGACATTGCACATTTCTGAGAGATTCATTTTCTCTTTGCAAAATACCACTCACATTAACAATTGAGTTTGCTCATTTTTCTTTCTTTAATACATTTGTCATTCTTATCAATAAATCTCTTTTCACTTTCCTTAGAGTTGAGCCACCAAATGTACTGGCAATTCAGCTAATATTTACAATGGTAATCTGTTGACTAGAAAAAGGTGATCTTTTAATTAATGCATTAGCAGAATGGGAACATAAAGCTGCTAAATAAAATGGTATTACTTAACTTGATACAACTGGGATTTGCTAATAATCTTTTTTTAGGGAAAAAAAAAAGAAAAGGGAAAAAAAATTGTTATTCCAACACCAGTAATCTCCCTCAGGTGTGTTGTATTGAAAAAGAGACAACTCTTTTTAAATCTCTGCATGAATATTGTTTCTGTCCTGCAGACCTCAAAAATCCAAGTTGGACAACATACCTGACATTTTATGATGTCATAAATTCAAGCAGCATGCAGCACCCTGTAACATTGGAAAATATCCTTAAATAAATCACATAGAAATATTCACAAGTATGTTATTGGTACTGTGCTATATGTAACACATCTTTTAATTCACCTTTTCAAAGCTATTTAATCTAGGCTCATGTAACATCCAGATAGGAGACTGTCTCAGCATCTTGAATGATACAGACACAAAACAAGAAATCCTGTCTAGTAACAAGAAAGTATCAATTCAGGAAGTTAAATGAGTGTAAAAATATAATTTTGCTTTATCATTGAAATTCAGTTCAAGGAGAAAAATAAAAAATGTGCATTATGTAACTCAAACTGGTCAGTCTTGGTTCTTATTACCTTCAGTGAAACATATGGACCAATTCAAATGTCCTAAAGCGGTGCCTAAAACTGTCCTGAAACCATCCTGAGCAAGACTGGGTTTGTCCACTCATTACAAAGGGATACCTGAGCAACGGGGCGCGCAGACTGGGATTGTCTAGCACCGCATGAAAGAAATGTCCCACCCAATTTAAAAATGTAATTATTCAATATGCAACTCCCACCTACGTTCTAACTGTGCCCAGACTGGTTTGCTAGATACTAATTTCGGGGGCCACGACTGTCACATATAACATTAAACATTTTAACACTGACTTTTAAACAATTTATTGTCTGCTCTGTACTAACCCCCTCCACTTCTGGATGCCAGACAGCAAGAAACAAGAAGAGAATTAAAAAAAAAAGAACATGCGAGGGAGGTGATTCTGCCCCTCTACTCCACTCTCGTGAGACCCCACCTGGAGTACTGCGTCCAGCTCTGGAGTCCCCAACATAAGAAGGACATGGACCTGCTGGAGCGTGTCCAGAGGAGGGCCACGAGGATGATCCGAGGGCTGGAGCACCTCTCCTATGAGGAGAGGCTGAAAGAGTTGGGGCTGTTCAGCCTGGAGAAGAGAAGGCTCCGCGGAGATCTTATTGTGGCCTTCCAGTACCTAAAGGGGGCCTACAGCAGAGCTGGGGAAGGACTTTTTACTAGGGCATGTAGTGATAGGACGAGGGAGAATGGCTTCAAACTGGCAGAGGGCAGGTTTAGATTGAACATTAGGAAGAAGTTTTTCACTGTGAGGGTGGTGAGGCACTGGAACAGGTTGCCCAGAGAGGTTGTTGAGGCCCCATCCCTGGAGGTGTTCAAGGCCAGGCTGGACGTGGCCTTGGGCAACCTGGTCTAGTGGGAGGTGTCCCTGCCCATGGCAGGGGGGTTGGAACTTGATGATCTTCAAGGTCCTTTCCAACTTAAACCATTCTATGATTCTATGATTCTATGTTACACTTTTTATTTATATACACTGGTGGACTTGGCAGTGTCAGGTTTATGGTTGGAGTCAATGATCTTAAGGGTCTTTTCCAACACAAATGACACTACGATTCTATGATTTGCATATCCTATAGTTCCTGTGGTTTGCATATGCTATAACTTTCACATCTTCAGCTTGGGTAGAAAATTCTTTATTGCCCATCAGTTGAAACCCAACATCTCAGCTTGAAATAATAATACATTTTTCCCCACACCCTGGTACTTGTTTCAGCTCATGAGAGATACATGAAGCTTTTCTGTCTGACTTTCTCTTTCTCCCTCTTTTTCTCTGCCTTCTTTAGTCCATGATCTCTGAATTACAAACAACATTGTTTATGCAGACCCAAGTCTGATAAGAGGAAGAAATCATTCTTTTAGTACATGAGGTGTTGGGGTTTTGTTGGGTTTGGGGGATTTGGTTTGTATTGTTTTAAGGGGGGAGGGGGGGTGTTTTAGGTTCTGTGTGCAGTTCTAGAGGTCAACAACAAAATGCTTTCCCAACAACATCTCAACAAAAGACTGTTTCATATAAAATAAACAGATCAAATGCCTAAATAAGAAAAACCTTTTAGCACATGCCAGTATCGTATTTGCAATAAGTAAACACGTCTCTTGGAATTACTATGGTAATTACACAGATGTGCAGAAGGCGAGCAGCACAGGTTTGAGTTGCAGTATCCCTGAATGCCTCTGCGACTGAGAATGCCAGTTCATGTTCCCGGATCTAAGATTTGAACAAATTATGGTGAAAGATCTCTGGTTTTGGCAGCACTTACTGTCTTCTCCCTCATTAAAACCCTTTCATGTTGAGAATGGGCCTGGCAAAACTTCACCAAATAATTCCATGAAAATAACAGAATGATGGTAAATGCCCCTTTTTAGCAATTTTTAATCTTCATGACACATCTGCTGTCAATCCAGACCCAATCCCTAAATCTAGCCCAGCATTCTTAGCCCAGTGTTCCCATGATAATGAAAAGTAAACTCACATTTTGGAGCTAAAAGCACAGTGAAATACAACCATTGCCATGAAATTCCAGTAATCAGGGATATTTACTTGTTCTTCTGGACTTTTCAACTGAGCCTGAAGCTGCAAGCCAAGCTGGAACAACCCATAGCCGAGACGTCCAGGTTGGTCAGGGGAATGGGAAGATCTTCAGGAATGAGAAGGCGTGTAGTAGCGCGGTGTGCTCAGCCTTGCAAAATGAAGGAAGACTGAGAGGGTGGGTGAAAGCAGGAGGAGTGCAATTTAAATGAAAAGCCAGTGAGGGTCAGGATAAAACAGATAGAAATGGAATCTGAACGCACACAAGAGGGAAACTACAAGGTTTTTGGTTTTCAGGGCAATCAGGTTTTGTAACAGCCTCTCGAGAAAAGGAGGAGGAACGAAGGTCAACTACATGTGAAAAAAAGCACAGTAAGTTTTTGAAGGTAATTATATAGTGTCAAAGCTCTGACAAACAGAACGTGAACTGGATTATTGAGAAGTCTCCTATTCTTATCTTTCCATGTCTTCAAATCTGAGCACCCCAGAGTTATTTAACTGGGAATAAGCCACTGGGTTTGGGGGATAAACTTTCATATATGTTTACATATATATATATATATGGAGTGTGCCTAGCTTCTGTCTTGTTAAAAAAAAAACAACAACAATGGGAATGTCCTAACCACAATGGAAATGTCCTAACCACAATGGAAATGTAAGCTGCTACCCAACCATGTCATATATCAGAGCATTATCCACACCTCCTAGTGAATGGGAGTATACAGTTAATATTCACAGTATGCCAGACGGAAAGGTGAGAGAGAGAGAAGAGCCTCTAAATCAGTGAGATTTCTTCAAAATTATCTCAGAAGAGGACTGATAATGGCCACATTTCCACCTTATTTCTGTTATGGAGATTTTTAAGGACTTATTATTCAGTTTTAAGGCAAAACACCGAGACCTATAATAGCCAATGAACTGTGATTATATAGAAACAGAGATGAATTCAAGACAAACAAACTCATTTTAAGGCAAGAAAGGACCTAAATGCAGCCCTTAAGAAACTTTTGGAAATATATGTTTTAACAGTCCTTGGGCACATTCCAGCCTGAAATTTTTAGTGAAACTTTAGCTGTCTGCTGCATAATAATGTTTGACACCAGTGATACAGTACTTTGACATAACACCTCTCATCCAACAATTGAAGAACATTTATAGAAAATTAATTGGGACTGGCCAATATTTCTGTCCTGTTTTTAAAATGTGGGATTTTATCTGTATGTCCATACTCTTTAAATGCGGACTGAGTCACAAAAGTAATGAGACAGGTTCAACCACAGCACCGTTACGAATCCAGCTTTAACCTCTGAGCACCTAAAATCTCAGTGAGGCAAAACCTACTGTGAATACATGCCCAGCAGAATATGCCACAAGGTTCCCAATCCGTATTTCACAAACGAGCAACAGGTGAAACAAGGAGACCTGGCTTCCCATAGCCAAATTGCAGTAAAAATACAATTATCAGACACATCCTGCTGTTAACAGGAAATAGAAATATTTCAGCTTAAACTAGTGTCTCCCAGGGGTTGTCGTGTCCCCATTCTTCTTCACAGGCCAAACTGCACCTTCCCTTACCCATTAAATTCCTTAGTCTTGGAGAAGCCATAATCCAGGGAAAATCTTGGCAGCCAACATACACTAAGGGAAGAAAAAAAAAAAGAGGGAAATAATAAGCTTTAGTGGAGAAAGGGATCTTGAGGTGATGAATCCAGACCTTCCAAATTTGTCAAATGTGAAGCAGTGATTTAAAAAATATTTATCTTTTTTTAATTAGAAGTCCTTATTTTGTTTCTAGTTCAAAATTTCAGTAGAGGAGTTTTTTGTGGTCTTACGAATGGGTTTTTTTTTTTTTTGGTTCTGGGTGGAAGGTTCTTTTAAACACAAGGGAAAAAAGGCTTAAATATTATAAATTCTTCCAATACCGCTTCTTGTTACATTTTCATCTTTCCCAATATAAATTAAGGGTTGTCGTGGTATATGTATTCCATCTGAAAACAGCTCAAAGCAAATCTGGGTCACTGATTTATGGAAAGATCTGTTCTCTGTCTGCAGTTTTTTGATATTTTTATAAATAACTATGACTACAGTATTGAAAATTGTATATTTCAAGCTAATAGATGAAAGCTTCAGAAATTAGGAGTAGCCAGATGAAGAAGAACAGGAACAATTTAAATACAAGATCAATGCCATAGGTAGGTATGGGATCTGATTCAGATAAATGTAAAATATTCATCTGTGGGAGAAACACTGACAAAGAGCATATATTAAATGAAAGAAGATACTGAAAAAATTGGAGACCGCTACAGAAATAAAATAAAATAAAATAAAATAAAATAAAATAAAATAAAATAAAATAAAATAAAATAAAATAAGGGACTGCATGGATGACTGAAGAAAAATAGAAAGGAAAAGCTAAATAAACTTTTGTGTGGAGACAACTGAGAAGGAAAATTATAAAATTTGTTAGAGCTAAATCCTTCCTTCAAAGTCAAGGTCAAATCTACTAATGATCAGGCCAAGAATGAACTATAAAAACCTCTGGCTATTTATAAAGAATAAATATATAGTAATTTCAAGAGGAGTCTTGATGGGAGATGAGGGAGTTGTGTGGGAGTGTCTATTTTAATTAAAGACAGTAGCGATCCCTACTGTATCAATCACTTCTGCAAGGAAACGTTCTGCTGCCAGCACTGACTTTCAGCTATTTTAGTTTAGACTAAAAATATCACTGTAAAACAATATTCATTCCTGCTCTGATCCATGGAGTTTGAAGTTGTCAAACATTTGTTTTCTGTATATTAAACATCTGAAGTTCTTATGAACTCGGGAGAGCGAGGTGCCATTTTACTCTGAGGCTGCTGCAGCCTGTTACAAGAGCAGACACATGCACACACACATCCTGATTTGGTTTTTTCTTACGTTCCCCTCTTCAACCTTAAAAACCTCATTTAAATCTTAAAACGCATCATTGTCTGTTGCACTGTGTCAGACCAAGGATGGTTTTATTCAGAGGGTCATTACCAACAACTCTTGCTCACACATTTTTATGGCTACATTGCAAATGAAGGTCATGATTCAAGTGAGTTTACCATATAATGTACAAAGAGATAAAACAGAGAATGTGGGAAGTATCCCTTTTGTCATCATAAATAATATCTTGGTGTTCAGCACCTTTTTTTTAACTCTCTGATGGATTTTTTTTCCCAATTTGAATCAGGGCCTCACACACCCCTGAGAAATTAATATTCCACTGCCCATTTTGCATGTGGGTAAAGTGAGGCAGAGCCAGATTAGACAATTTGTCTTTCTTTGCAGAGGAAGTCCCTAAAGCTGAGGAAGTAAAAAATGGTTCCTATGACTTGGGTTTGTGTACATTCCCTGGCTGCACCCTTTCTTCCAATTTGGGTCCTGATGCTCACCATCCTTGTCTCCAGTCCCACTCCCTTCTCGTAAGAAGATAAAATAGATACAAAGGCCAGCAAAAAATCAAGGGATGCAAGAATCATTGTCATAGAAGGACAAATAAAGTTACTCAATGTTTTCCCTATTTCCCTCTACACCAATGCAGGCAACATGGGCAACAAACAGGAGGAGTTGGAAGCCACTGTGCTGCTAGAAAGCTACGACCTAATTGTCATTACTGAAACCTGGTGGGATGAATCCCATTTTACTATCAATGGCTCCAGGCTGTTCAGAAGGGACAGGCGAGGAAGGAGGGGCAGAAGCGTTGACCTCTAGATCAAGAAATGAATAGAGTGTGAAGAGCTGTCTGAAGAATAGCCACGAGCAGGTTGAAAGCTTATGGGTAAGAATAAGAGACTGAGGCAACAAAAGGAACCTTGTGATTGATGTCTACTATGGGCCACCCGATCAAGGAGAGCCTGTTGACAAAGCCTTCTTACTCCAGCCACAAGAGGCATCACTCTCACGGGCTCTTGTCCTGCTGGGGTATTTCAACCACCCCGACATCTGCTGGAAAAGCAGCACAGCAAGCTGTAGGCAATCCAGGAGACTCCTGGAGTGCATGGAGGATAACGTCTTAAGCCAGGTAATAGACAGTCCCACCAGAGAGGATGCGACACTGGGCCTGATGGTCACCATGACAAGCGAGCTCATCAGTGACATCAAGATTGGAGGCAGCCTGGGCTGCAGTGATCATGCACTGGGGGAGTTTGCAGTCCTGAGGAATATAGGTCAGGCAAAGAGTAAAGTCAGGACCCTGAATTTTAGGAAAGCAAACTTCCAGCTCTTCAAGGAGTTAGTCAATAGGACCCCCTGGGAAACTGCCCTCAGAGACAAGGGAGCAGAACTGAGCTGGCACATCTTTAAGGACACTTTCCAAAGAATGAAAGAACTCTTAATCCCCAGGTGTAAGAAATCAGGAAAGGAGGACAAGAGACCAACGTGGCTGAGTCGAGATCCTCTGGTCAAACTAAAGAGCAACAAAGAGATGCACGGGCAGTAGAAGCAGGGACAGGTATCCTGGGAAGAGTATAGGGATGCTGCCTGGTTGTGTAGGGATGGGGTCAGGAAGGCCAAGGCACAGCTGGAACTGAACTTGGCAAGGGACGCAAAGAATATTAAGAAGGGCTTCTACTGGTATGTCAGCCGGAAAAGGAAAGTCAAAGAAAGTGTAACTTCCCCCAATGAGCAAGACTGACAAACTGGTAACAACGGACGAGGAGAAACCTTTTTGCCTCAGTCTTCACTGGCAATCTCTCTCCCCACACCTTTTGAGTTGATGGACCGCAAAGCAGGGACTGGGGGAGTCCCACTGTAAGAGAAGATCAGGTTCATGACTACCTGAGGAACCTGAACATACAAAATTCTATAGGACCTGACGAGATGCATCCCAGAGTCCCGTGAGAATTGGCTGATGTAGTTGCCAAGACACTCTCCATGATATTTGAAAAGTCATAGCAGTCAGGTGAAGTCCCTGGTGACTGGAAAAAGAGAAACATTGCACCCATTTTTAACAAGGGCAAAAAGGAGGACCCTGGGAACTACCAACCTGTCAGCCTCACCTCTGTGCCTGGGAAGATCATGGAACAGATCCTCCTAGAAGCTATGCTAAGGCACATGGAGGACAGGGAGGTGATTTGAGACAGCCAGCATGGCTTCACCAAGGGCGAGTCCTGCCTGACTAATCTTGTGGCCTTCTATGATGGAGTGACTACATCAGCAGACAAGGGAAGAGTTACAGATGTCATCTATCTGGATCTCTGTAAGGCTTTTGATATGGTCCCACACAACATCCTTCACACTAAATTGGGGAGATATGTATTTGATGGGTCGCCTGTTTGGTGGATGAGGAATCAGTTGAATGGTCACATCCAGAGGATAATGGTCAACAACTCAATGTCCAGATGGAGATCAATGACAAGTGGTGTTCCTCAGGGGTCCATATTGGCACCAGTACTGTTCAGTATCTTCATCAATGACATAGACGGTGGGATCGAGTGCACCTCCAGCAAGTTTGCAGACAACAAGAAGCTGAGTGGTGCGGTTGACATGCCTGAGGGATGGGGTGGCATCCAGAAGGACCTGCGCAAGCTTGAGAACCGGTGCCATGTGAACCTCGTGAGGTTCAACAAAGCCAAGTGCAGGGTCCTGCACCCGGGTCAGGGCAACCCCCTGTATCAGTACAGGCTAGGAATAAAAGGATGGAGAGCAGCCCTGCTGAGAAGGACTGGGGGGTACTGGTGGATGAAAAGCGGAACATGAGCTGGCAATATGCGCTCACAGCCCAGAAGCCAACAGTATCTTGGGCTGCATCAAAAAAAGCATGGCCAGCGGGTCGAGGGAGGAGATTCTGTCCCTCTACTCCACTCTGGTGAGACCCCACCTGGAGTACTGTGTCCAGCTCTGGAGCCCTCAGCACAGGAAAGACATGGACCTGTTGGAGCAGGTCCAGAGGAGGGTCACAAAGATGATCAGAGGGCTGGAGCACCCCTCCTATGAGGGTAGGCTGAGAGAGTTGGAGTTGTTCAATCTGGAGAAGAGAAGGCTCTGGGGAGACCTTATAGCAGCTTTTCAGTACTTAAAGATGGCCTACAGTAAAGACGGGGATAAACCTTTTAGCAGGGCCTGTTGTGATAGGACAAGGGGTAAAGTCTTTTAACTGAAAGAGGGGAGATTTAGGCTAGGTATAAGGAAGAAATTTTTTATGATGAGGGTGGTGAAACACTGGCACAGGTTGCCCAGAGAGGTGGTCCATGCTCCATCCCTGGAAACATTCCAGGTCAGGTTGGACAGGGCTCTGAGCAACCTGATCTAGTCGAAGGTGTCCCTGCTCATGGCAGGGGGGTTGGACTAGATGGCCTAAAAGTCCCTTACAACCCAAAGTATTCTATGATTCTGTGATTTTATTTCACATTGCTATTGCTGTATCACTCACCTTTCATAATAGGCATTTAGGAATTGGTGGACAGAGAAGATTAAATTTGTGGTAGCACAGTTTTGATTCCTACCTGAGACCTGAACAGTACAAAATTTGCCGGTTTTGTACACAGTTTGCCACTTTAAGTGCAGCGTAACTCCACAGAAATTGGAGTTACTTTAGATTTGTAGCATTTAAGGGGGTCAGGAACTGACAAGAAATCTGGTAAATTAAATCAAGCTATTCTCTTCGGTGCATAAGAACTGAGAGTCCGCCTAAAGCAACATCCTGTTCTGACAGGGATCAGGAAAAGATGCTTAATACACGAAGTAGGGCAACTTGGATCAAAATATATTGAGAGGCGAAGCAATAAGGTGTTTTCTCTTCTACATTTGTTTGCTTCACCTCCTGTGGAAAGAAAATTTTCCTCATTCTCTTCTGTGCGCCTTCGTCAGCACACGCACAGATGCTGACATACAGATGTTGGGGCCAAGTGATGAATTTCAAATTGCTAACGATAGTAGACATTAATGTCGAACATATTCTGATATTTTCAAGAGTATATTGAGGGGGTATTTTTTTGGTGATTGCTAAGGAGGCATTAAAAAGTGAGTCTGTTTTGGTATTAACTGCTATTTTGATTTGAGTGGTGCCAGGCAGGTTTGGTATAATCACCTAATTCTGTTTTAGCTTGGATCCTACATGAGAAGAAGCCAGGCTGGTTTTAATACCAAAAAGCTTACTGGAGTAACAGGCTGTGAGTGCAAAATGGTGAATGGGTCCAAACCATCTTTGTTGTCTTGTGGTGATCAAAACCACAGCGAAGCACACATGTGATCAACAAATAAGCAGCATTTCCAGATTGCAAGCCCTAGCCATGGTCTCACAGAAATTAACTTATCTGAGGGGTGCTTTACTAGGGAAGGCAAGGAAACCTGCATTCAGAGATTGTACCACTCTCCTCTTTTCCCCTTCCCCTCCCACTGTCTCTGCCCAGTTAAGTGCAGTGATGTCCTACATCTTGGGGGATAGACACATTACTCACTGTCATCTAAATATTAGAACCTTAGCACCCACACAGCACCATCCTAGGAATGCCTGGTACAAATTACTATCTTGATTTACATCTTTTATATTCCTGATTTGGCTTCAAGCCATAAACATAGACCAATTTAGGCTTAAAGGGACCTCTGAAGATCATTTGGTCCAGCATGGCACTCAAAACACGGTCAAGCCCCAGCCCTTGCAGGGCCCAGGATGAAGGCTTCCTTCAAAAAGTAGAAAAAAACAGTAATAATAAACTAACTTGCTAGATTAAGGTGCAATCTAGCTTGAAATGCAAAAAATATTTCCTTACCTGTCTACAGGACGGAGAGGTATGCACATACATGAACGAGGGGAATGGCATCAACTCCACACATGGATGAACAACCATCAGATACAGCATTTTACGGACACAGCTAAAGGCACTAAATGGGAATAAACCAAAACTGTCAAAGAAGAAAACTGTTCTCAAACAGTGGCAGATAAAAGATCTGTTCCTCAATCTAGCATGAGCTTCTTAAGCCGTCTGTCTACCCAAATCCTGTCCAGTAGGATACGCTCTTGTACAGGTTCCCAGATCAAGACAGCTTTGCCTCTGCTCTCTTGGAGCAGAACCTCTTCTACAAAGAGTTCCCTTGGTTTCTGTGGGGTCACACAAGGAATAAGTTGTCACTCAGTTTGCCAAAGGTGTCACATGCTGGCTCAGACTCTATAAAGAAAACATCTGAAAAGAAGGAGAACCATTATTTGACAGTCTCCATCCCAGTCTTGTGCAATACCTTCTAGCTTTATGCAACGTTGGTGCATTATGTGCTGCTAGGAACAGTGCTCTCCTTTTCTTTGAATCACGGGAGAGAAAATATGAAAGGTCATGCTGAAGGTGAAACTCATTCAAGCATGAAGAATAAAATAAAGAGGTGTGTCACTGCACTTTGAAAAGCAGAATGGCTTAAGCACACACATGCTCGTACAGAATGAACCGTTCTGCTCAAAAACCCACCCTAGAAATAGAATAGCTCCTTCTGCTCAATGCACTGAGGAGGCTTGTAATTTCTTATAAGTTTCAGTCACTTTTTTAATATTGCATTAAATAATGAAGGCAGTGGGAGGGGGAGTCAATGCACCAGCGATTCGTGTCCCTCCGTAGATTTCAATTCAGTGATGATCCATTCAATTTGCAGACGGGAACAATTTTCTTCAAAGATTAAAAGAGCTTGAAGCAAATGGTAGGATCAAAAGTGAGTCTGATGTTATGTAAAATGGACTGGATCAGGATGCTCTTAAGACTCAGGTAATTCTGAGAAAAGGGAAAGGTATAATCTAGTTGCTATGGGGAGGATCAATGATTGTTTCTTTACCATCATACATATTGCTCTGATTTCTAGCAGACCGATTAGTTCCAGCCCCGGAAAGGTATGTAAACACTTGCTTCCAGTTGGAATACATTAAAGCCAAGAGGAATTAGATGCAGAAATTATCTTGAAGACCCTGTTTTTTTCTGTCCCTGAACAGAAGGATGATAAGTCCCAGCCCTACTGAGGTGTGCCAGAGACTGTGATACTCTGGGGTCTTGTGGGGACCCAGGTTTTGCAGGATACCAGCTCAATGGGCAGACGACATACAGAAAGATGTGTGGATTGCACAAAATGAAGTTCAAAGGATAAAAGGATGCCCATCAGGGTATGTCTGTAGTCATTATTTTCTACTTCAAGATTTTTCCTGGAGACAACAGTGAGGGCCAAGCCTTTTCCAAAGGGGTTATCTTCCCCTTCAGATAAGTCACCATTGTTTAAAAGCAGCCTTATTGTAATAAAAGCCCTTATATAGCACTCATCTTTATAGATATAGCACCCTCAGATGATTATCTAGAAAATAATGTAGAGATGGGGCAAATCAGAAATAGAGAGCTGTTGGAAGAGACAAGTCAGGCTTTGAGGAAATAGACGTCAGTTGCCAAGGAAAATTAGGTCAGTATATTCACATATATGTACGTCTGTGTCTGTGTGTGTATACGTATCTACACGTATGTGAATAAATTTTACATATATTATATGTGTGTATGTTTGTGTTGATATATATGAATGCAGTTACAGATATATAAACCACATTGCTGCTAAATTATAGGTTTTCTTACAGATGACTTTTGGGTTATACACACTTAAAATTTTGTCATTCCACCGTTAAGAATTGTATGAATGCAGGTATTTAGAGTCATAAAATAATTCATGGGACTTACATTCTGTAAGTTTCTAGCCCAGCCTCCTGCTCAAGGTAGTATCAACTACAAGGTCAGACCAGGCTGCTCAGGATTTCATCCAGTCCAGTCCTGAAAATCTTCAAGGCTAGAGACAGCAAAAACCTCTCTGAGCAACCCGGTCCCCTTCTTGACTGTCCTCATGGGGGAAAAGTTTCTTCCTATACCCCATTGGAACTCCTCCTGTTTTAAAGTATGCAATTTTGAATGTATTTTGTCCTTTTGAATTTCAGGATGTTCCTGTCAATCAATTCCTCTAGCTTGTCCACATCCCTTTGCAGGAGAGCCTTGTCCTTAATCTTTGTGATTGCACCCCCTCAATTTTCTGTCATCCACAAATTTGATTTCAGGAATTCGTACTTAAAAGTAAGCAACATCTATAGCAGGCCTGGGTCAGGTAACCTACATAAACACAGCCTTGCACAATCCTTTCATTCTACAGATTTTCTTCAGAGAAATTAGTTCAATTCTAAAAATGGTGGAATATGTTCATTTTTTTGCCTCAGGCAAGTCTACATTTGCAACATCGTATTTCTCTGAAGTTTAGAGAACCTTATTGATTTGGGGTTTTGGTTTTTAGGATTTTTGTTGTTGTTGTTATTTTCTGTGTTATTTTTGAGTAGGTTTCACCTCACTCTCCACCCCTGATTTTCTTTAAAAAAACCCAGCATATACTTCTACTAGCTACTTTATAAATAATTGTGGAGTTTGGCAGGGATTTAATTGATAAATTAAATCCCTGGCATGCCCACAAGAAAGTAGAAGGAAGAACATTTCATATGTTTTACCATTTGATGCCATTTGACCAAGCAAGGATAAGCCATATATTAAAGAACACAGGTGTTACAGGGACACTCTACGTGGCTCAGTCAAACTGAGTTGTAGAGGACATGAAATAATAGATGTCACTTCTCTCCAACAAAATTTTGCCTGCAAATTGAAACATGTCATTTTCCTAAGGAAAAAAAAAAAAAAAGAAGAAGAAAGAACAAGGCCTTTTGGAGGCAATTCAATCTCTGTCAGCACCTTGTCTTGAATATTTTGTTGTCTCAATGAGAGCACCAGTTTTAAGGTGTTATGCAGGTACATTGCCATGAGAGCGATTCATCTAACAATGTTTTAAGACTTCAGCTTTAAATCTAAGTGAGCTTCCTGTATTTCTTTTTAATCCTTGAAGAGAAATAACTCCACGCAGAAGGATGGGCCAGGGGCCAACATGTTGGAAAGCAGCTTGGCAGAAAAGTCCCTCTTAGTCCTGGTGGCTGATGAGTTGACTATGAGACTGCAATGTGCTCTTATGGCAAGAAAAGGCCAACAGCATCTCGGGCTGCACTGGCAGAAGTGTGGCCAGAAGGTCAAGGGAGTTGATCCTTCTTCTCAGCTCAGCTCTGGTGAGACACAGATGGAGCATTGGGTCCAGTGCTGGACACCCAGTAAAAGAGACACAGGGACAATACTGGAGCGAGTCCAGTGAAGGACCACAAAGGTGATAAAGTGGTGAGAACATCTGACCTACAGGGGCAGTCTAAGAGAGCTGGAAGAGTTCAGCATGGAGACGAGAAGGCTCAAGGGTATCTATCAATGTGTATAAATACCTGATGGGGGGAGTGAAGACAGAGCAAGAGAATTTTTAGTGGTGCCCAGCGACAGGAAAAGAACTAATGGGCAGAAACTGAAATACAGCAAATTAGGTTTAAGCACAAGAAGAATCTTCTGTAGTGTGAAAGTGGTTGAACACTGGAATAGGTTGCCCAAGGATGTTGTGGACTCTCCATCCCTGGACATGTTCAAAACCAAACTGGACATGGTTCTGCTCTTGTTGACCCTATGGTCAAAACAGATCAGGGGGCTGGGACTAAATGATCTCCAGAGATCCCTGCCAAACTCCACAATTCTGTGTGATTCTATTTGGTATTATACTTGTATCACCAATCTGGAAAAGCCCAATTTTCCCACGCTCATAGACATTCAAGTTTTTGAATCCCACTCAATCATAATGAGAAGAATCCCCTCCAACAGGACAGCTTTCCAAACAAAGGATATAATACAGCGGGGGGATGCTAACAATCAAAATTAATAGTGAGAAGGACATAACCAGTTTGGAAAACAGTGTTTATCACATACCAATTTTTCAAGTAATTTTTGTATGTTTTTGGTCACCAGTTACTGTATTCAAACAATGAATATAAGCTTTCTTTAAAATAAAGAATACATAAGCAGATACTTGTTTTTATAATATTACAGCAATCATGTATCACCATCTTCCTGAGGGAAAAGGTTCAGAATGTATTTGGTTATTCACTTTAATTTTTTCAGACAATCAAGAGTGAAATAAAATGACTGAGACAAGCTTAAAATGCAACAAAGTATCTTGCAAAATTATTGACATTGTCCTCCGATAAGGATAATTCCTGTTGACAGAGCTGACTTCTTTAGACTTCTGTTCTAATTTTGCAGAAATATGCTCAATTATTACAAACTCAAACTGTTGGGGTACTTGTGATCCCATTCCACTCAAGTAAAGAGGAGAGAATGAAACAAAGTTCCTTTAACATAAATTTATTTGAAAACCTTACAATTTTTTCAAACCAAAGTTGCTGTAGATCCACAGATCTGACGTAATCTGGATCAGAGTGTGATGTCTCTCTCCAGTCCTGAGCATCACCCCTGCAGACACCTCAAGTAGGGGTAGGCACATAGCACCTGAAGTCCTCATTCTTCAGGGGCAGAGCCGTGGCTGGTGACATAACCACTATCATTTCTCAGGCCATCAGAAAAAGAATGCCAGAAAGAGATAATTTAGGGAAAAACATATGAAGAAGCAGACTAGAAAAATTTTAAGGAACTCTTAGAAAGCTCAGCAGACACGGTCTTCTTGGCCACTTATGTTCTTCAGATCAAATCAAGGTGTTTTCTCCCATCCGCTGAAAGTAGATTTCACCATTTGGTTTAGAATGAAAGCCATT
This sequence comes from Anarhynchus alexandrinus, assembly GCA_008711295.1. Lineage (NCBI taxonomy): Eukaryota > Metazoa > Chordata > Aves > Charadriiformes > Charadriidae > Anarhynchus > Anarhynchus alexandrinus. Next base: position 162,452 of record VUYV01000427.1, read on the forward strand.
CACTTTCTTTCCTTTGCTCTCAATAGCTCACAATATACTCTTTCAGCGTGGGAAATACCAAAATAAATCATACTGATAACTTCAACAATCCAACATAAAACTGGAAGGTTAAGAAGTAAAGTACCCTTCTCTGCATTCCCATTGGCTGTCTGTCAACACCACAACATCATTTCTCACACAAAATATTGGTTCATGAAGTTTTACTTTCCAGAAGAAGATGAATCTTCCTAAGTGAAGAAAAATTGCATCTTATCTTAAAAAAAAAAAAAAAAAAAAAACTAAAAAACCCCCAAACCAACAAACAAACAAAAAATTCCCCCACAACCAAAAAAAAACCAAACCCACAACCAATATTGAAATTAGCATCCTTGCAGCAGAGGAAATACCTAGAAACTGAAGTGTAAGGATTAAATTGATTTCACCTTACTTCAGTGAAAGTTACATACCTTGATGATTTCAAATCCCCTACTCTCCCTGTGTAGACAGAGGAAAGAGACACCCCTTGCAAAGATAGGGTCATCCATTTTCAGGGATGAAACACTTTCTGTTACTTTTTTAGTCATTTTAGTTGCTATTAAAAATTTATCACCAATGACTCAGAAAATTTGGATTCATAAGGATTTGGGGGAAGTATAAGAAAAGCTCAGAATCTATGATTTTCTGACTTAGTCTGAAAAATTATGATCTGCTGTACAAACCATCTACAGGGCAATACGTTACGTGAGGGAAGAGTGAGCAGATGGTGGGAGGGACATAAAGGACACTGGGATCCCTGAGCAGGGCCCAGGTGGAACTTTCTGCAGATACAGACCTGAATATATAAGTACTCAACTAATGGACAATCCTTACTTTTTCCATCGAAGGGGGATGCTGACATCCCTGGAAAGCATCCAGGAAAACACTTTTCATCAAAAGAGAAGATTTGGATCAAATCCAAACATTTCATGGAGCCACACAGGCTTGACAAAAAGTGAGATGCAAGGAAAAAATGGTAAAGGCAATCATTTTGGATCAGCTGTTTCTACAATGTCAAAATATTTATGTTTCATTGTAACCGTTGCCTTTTGGTTCTTTTTTTTAAATATAAACTTATATACTCTATACATTTTATACATATTGTACATTGTCTTATGTCTTATATGAATATAAATAATGGTTTGAACATTGCAATAGTTCTGGATGAAAGCGTTACATAATTTTTTTTTTACTTAAAATCTAAAATAGTCGTCTTTTTCTTGTTCAAAAAAACATTTTGCTCATAGAAATTCCAAAGAAAAGAGGTTTCTGTTGCCAACTAGATCTTATGTAAAAACTCAACTGTGACTTAAGAGTGCAGAGCACTTCAAAAAAAAACAGAAAAAAATGGATTACATGGCATTTCTTTCCATTACTGCTGGAGTAGTCTTTATTTTTAGCAGCCACAGAGACGCTTCCACATCCCTAACAAGCACTAAAAGCAGCTGTGATAGAAGACAGGCTGAAGACATTTTAACCTGAAAATACATGTAGCTGCCCCACAGTCTTATCTTTGTTTCTCTGAAATACTTGCTTTATTTTAGAACCTAAAAAAAGAAGGGACTTTTTGTAGAGCTGAACAAAGTGTAGAAACTTCTGTTTGAAAAAAAATTATTCCTCTTTTTACTCCTGTTTTTATCTGTTCTTGTTCAGTTGGTTTTTTGGGTGGGTTTTTTTTTTCTTGTTTAGGGCAAAAAGTTGATGTCTCTTCAGTTTTGGCAAGAAGAGCATCAGGTAGTCCGTGATGACCCCGGGCGACAGCCTGCGTCGCACCATAGCAGAGCCAGGGGACAGCTCATGTACTCGGGCTGTCACAAATGACATGGCAGAGTCATGCAGCGTTGGATGGAGGTATAAGCACTCATAAAGTATAACATTCCAAGTAGAGAGTTTTATGCTATTTAAGCCCTGAAAAGCCATTTTTTGCCTTTTTGGATTTAAATTGATTTATTAAAAAAAAAAACCAACAACAACCTAAAATGTTTCTTCTGTTATTTTTTTCAACACCTACCTTTCCTTTTCCCTTCCTACCACTTTGGCAGTTGAAGCTCTTGCTTATGTAATATAAATTTTTAAATAGTTTCCATTCCAGAATGCATCAATAAAAAAAAAAAAAAGAAGCAGTTCTACCTGCACTTTTTCAACAGTTGATGAAGAACAAAGAGAAAAATGTCTCTAAAAGACACAGCTTGCAATTAGATAGACATGGGCTTCCTATTTCCATGATTGCATCTTCCAGGGTAAATATATCAAGTTTGTTTTATTAGTATAGCTGCCACAAAGTAGTGAATCAGTCTCAGACAAATTGTTCTTGTCAGTTTTAGTTTTCTGCACAAAAGTTTTGAAATGTGTGGTAGCAGACTGAGGAATTTGTTGACTTTGGATTTGTATGTGTGCTGAAGAAACAGTGTCCTTAGGTTAAATGCTTTCCACTCGCTTGTTTGTGACTGACAAGCTGTTGATATGGTCTCTTCAAGTCTGATATTCCTACCAGATCTCATGCTCTTAGGTTGTGTGATGAAAGGCTCATGCCCATGATCACAGAGGAACACAGAGGTGTCAATCACCCAGCCAGAGCCAAGGGACCCCCTACCCTGGCCGGTACTAGGGCTGTTGGATGAAGGTCAGCCCGTGGTCCAGAGTGACACCCATCACCATGAGTCATCCAAGAGGCTCCCTGAGGCACCCCGCAGACTGCGAGGGAGCTACTAGGGGGTGGGTATGAGGCTTCTTATGGGATTCAGGGAAAGACCATCCTGGGATTGTGCAAGACATTATAAGATGTTTAGGGGAGGAACAAAGGTGGGGAGAGGAAAGGCACTGAGATGGAATTAGTGGGTGGGGTTTTTTGCAGGTGTTTCCATCATGTCAGAGCATAGTGTTGTGATTCACCAAAGCTCTGTTTTTACAGCATGGCAATGAGGGCACATTTCATCCCTTGATTCACGGCAGGCACATTTGTGGGTGGGAGAAGAAGTGTCTGAACGTACAAATCTTGCTGAGACAGTGTTGAAGGACTGCTTCAGACAAAGGGGAGCAAAATTCGACGTGGTTCACATCCATAACCATTTGGAGCCAATTGTCTGGAGTCAGGTCTAACTTGCCAACAGCTTCTGGATGTTTTCTTGAAGGGAACCTTACTGGCTCGTTCAGGCAGAGAGCCCAGGAGCCTGTGTGCGGTGTGGATGAGCCTGTGACTCAGACCCACAAGGAAGCAAGGCGAAAGGAGAGTGTCAACCGATCCACATAATTTCCTGTAGGCCCCCTAAAAACAATCCTGAAAAGGGAATTGAATGGGAAGGCTGCAGGATGTATGCTGACATAATAACCACTGAAAAGCCTTATTATTTACTGTAGATGTCTGAACTGATTCTAAATCACAGTTCTAATCACTACACGTATAAATGATTTACTGCAGTGTGACAGTGTTCTATATTAAGTCATGACAAGAGGATCCTTATTTCTCTTTGATTTTATTTACAAGGCACAGAAGTGCAGAACTCAAGATTTATTAGCAACTCATACACAACTTTCCTGTTTACTGACTTTCCTGGAAATTCAGAGCACTGAACAGTCTCAGGAAATGCCTTTGGGGCTGTACTGGAGATGCTGGATTTTTGAAAGGAAAGTCCTGGCAGTTGTGTGGAAAAAGAATGTTCCTTTAAATGACTGTCCCTCCCTGGGAACTGATAAGGAATTAAGTTCTAGGAAATAATTCAAATCTGACATAACGTTGTGATTAGTGTATTTCCATAGCCAAGATTTAGTTTGGTGAATTCCATGAAAAGAATCCATGAGGTCATGGGGACCTCTTCAATGACGCTGGGGAAAGACTTATGAAATGCAAGAGTCCATGTTAATTTAACCCCATTACGATGGTAGCTAACTTCTATTTTTGTCTCTCCCAACAGAGATGTTAAGGAATTAAGACTTGTAGGGAACAAGTTACCCTTTCTTTCCCCATCCCAGTGAAAACCCCAGTACAGGTGAATCTAGATATTTTCAGAAAACTGAAGGCCAGCCCCATAAATCAGAATTCCAAGCACAAACATTCAAGCAATTTCTTGAGATTAAAATATAGTAAGTTTAGAAGTGAACAAAGGAGCTAAAACCATATCTCTGCAGGTGAATATTGGATGAGACTCCCACACAGTGTCAACAGCACTGCAGAACTGACTGCCGTGAGAATGAATTGAAAGGGATGGTGGAAGGTAGTTGAGGAAGGAAAGAAATACTTTGCTGTGATTTCTGGGAATGGACTCTTCAGATTTTGAGGGAAGACAAGTGCTAAGGAAAACATATCACCATAAGAAACTCTGGAGTCATGGAGGAAACAGGGACAAGACATTGGCTCTCCTTTCTTTCTGCAGAAGTCAAGGCTTGAAGCGCATCATCAAGTCTATTTGAAGAGCACTTATAACACAGGCTGAAATTCTAGACTTGTGAAGTCATCAGTAACAATTTGTTTTACTTTAATAGAGGAGGGTGCCTTCCCAGCATTTATTTTTTTGAGGGCTTGTTCAAGGACTTTGAGTGTCAGGTGTCATCAATCTGCCAACACTATAATCAAATTGTATTAAAAAAACCATCATTGTAATTTTTTTTATCTCTCTGCAAACAAAGGCAATAAAGAAACAGTATGTTAAAACATCAACAGAAGCTTGGCTCTTGACCTCTGATTTACTTTTTTTTTAACTATACAAACAATTATTTTCATATCTGAAAAATACCCAAGAGGCTGCCTGGAAAAGATAGTACCTTCCCAGTGCAACGAGTATTATTTGTTCCTTTCCTTAAAGGTAAATGAAGAAAACAGACAAACAAGCAAGCAAATAAAAAAACCCCTTGGGTTCTTTTGGAAAAAAAAAAGAAAGATGGTGAAGGGTAGGAGAAATAATAAAGAAAACTTGCAGTGTGATATACCTGTTTCATCATGGATGGTAAACCTTGTGGCCATAAATTAAAATGCATTTCAGGAAAACAAGGTAGAGCATAGTGAGCTTCTAATTAAAGGTCCTGAGTAGAAAGTTTATTTCATGCCTTTGGACGTCACAATACCTGTTTCTTGTTATTATTTCAGGGTAAAGTGTAGTGCTCATTTTTAAAGCTTTGTATAGCTTTTTGGTGTTTATTGGATGTGAACCCCAGAAAAGTGGAATAAAATGGGGGATGGGATGCAGGGGAAATGGATTTGCATGAAAACACATGAAAACAGGCCAAGACAAGCTTAGCGGAGTGAGCTGAGACAACTGTGGGGATGAGGGGAAAGAGAGGAAAAAAATGTTGGAGCTACTAGAAGAGAATACACTATGCTTAGGATTTTGAGGTGAGAGAAATGAGCATAAAAATATGAAAGAAGAAGAGAAAAGGAAGCCTTAGGAAAAGGGTTGAAAACTTGGGTAAGGTAAGATGGATCTGTTGAGAGAAGAATGTCTCCATAAAGACCATTCCCATCTCATATGGCAAGTTTGGATTAAAGATGTACAAAAGCTCCTGGTGGTAGAGTTGGTTAAAACTCCCCAATGCTTTGTATGCTCCTGAAGAGCTGGTGGTCACTCTGCTGCATCTGGACTTGAGCCAACTGCAAAGCACTGAACTACTCATTACAACTTCTGATCCATATTTCAATGGATTCCTTTGTATCAATCAACCTTCATCAAGTCTGAGGCCTCTTCCAGCCCTGTTTGGGGATGAATTCCTGAGCAGTTCTGTTAATCTGAAGCTTGTGATCTCCCCAAGGAGGAACCTGAGCAGATTTAGTCATCTCCAGCGATCACTGCTTTCTACCAGCTGAGGCTCTGGAACTGTCACCTCCTGGCAGTGGCACTAGTTTCAGGCCAAACCCCATTTGCTTATGTCCTGGTAGAGCTCTGATGCTTTAACCTGATGAAATAGAAATAGGTGTGTGCAGCAGATTTATTGTATGTGCCTAAGGGTAGCTCTTCATAGTTTTCATTCACCAGTTATATTCTTGCTATTCAGCAAGCTGTGTTTGCCTTGTTATAATTGCAGAGCCTCAGTAAATAAATGGAAAGAACTGGGAAATGGGAGGAAGCTTTGGTGAGGCTGTCTTCTTAAGAGACTGTGAAGGGGACCTAATTTGTTTCTATCACAGAGGCATCCAGACAATTTCACCATGTCTTGATCCAATTATGAAAGCAAAATGAGAACTAAAGCCACACTTACTTAGAATTGGAGATGGAGAACTCTAATTCTGGCTAATTCTGTCAAGTGCCTTTTGACAGCTAGAGAAATTACTGCAGTTTGTTCACTTTTGCACTGGACAACGCTCAGTTCTCTAGAAAAATGTTATTGGACTGTTTACTTGGATAAAATTCTGAAGTTCTCAGGAAATGGAATAGTTCCTAGCTATTCAAATTGGGCCATGGCACAGGATCAAGACTCAGTGTGTGATACTCTACACCATTTACATGTTACCACGCTCCTTGGAGTGATTTCTCTTCTGTGCCCACCAATGTCCCAGACCAAAAGGTCAGTTAGGTGTCACCATCCTGTTCATAGGGAAGTGGAGGGGACGTAATTATTTAATCAAATAAATGCCTGGGGGTCCATACATCCTTGATTATATTCAACTGCAACTTGCAGATAAATTATTTGCCTTTTTAACCTCACAGACTTCCCAGACACCTGAACACTTTTCCTGGTAAAGTCAAGCCCGTTTTCCCCCTGACTCTCGTAGCAACCAAAGAAAGTATTTTCTCTCAGAGATCAAGAGATAAAGAGTAGGATATTGGTCTGGAATATTTTGACTCTGCTTAATTGAAAAAGGAAAGATGAGTACGCAAATGTCATTAAGTTTGACCTTCCTTAGTAGGCAAAGTAGTAGATATATTTTGCATACTAATGTGTTTAATTTTATAAATTTATTTCTCTTCCCTGTCTCAGAAGAGTATTCTTTCATTGCTTATTGCTGCAATACCCAGAATTCATTCTACCTCTTTTTGTCAAGAATACCACATTAACTAAAATTCCTGTTGCTTCCATTATTCAAACTACTTTGTATGATGGTAAAGAAACATTAACAATAAATAGATAATAGGTTACACTGAGAGAAGCACTACAGAAGTTCCTGGGCAGGTTTTTGTCCCATTAAGCTACCAACTGGATAACCAGCCTACAGGTAACAGAGAAATGACTGCAGAATACTGTGTTTTAGATTGCAGGGCTTGTAGCTATAAACTTCTATTTGTCTCTGAGCAGAGGCATGGTGTTCTTTTTTACAAAGAAGGAACAAAACGACATTAGCACCTAGTTGTCACCTTGAGCTAGATGGCATTAATATTAGTAATTCCTTGTTTCCTCTGCTTTATTTGGATGTGCACTTGCCTTCAGGGCAGAGGGGGGATCAAACTTAAAATAGATAATGAAGCAAAAAGGAAAATTGCTAGTTTATGTAGGACTCAGAGAAAGATCTTTGAGAAGAGTTTGCAACTCACAGTGTTAATTCAACTTACTTGAACTTGCTGATATTGCAGTCTTCACCCATCTAAGTCCTGGAGACAACAACAACAACAAAAAAGAACTGATCAATGTTTTTTACAAGTGTTTGTTTTGTTTAGAAGTGACAACATTCATTACTGCTCTCCTTATAAATCACTTTACACATTAACATAGCACAAACAAATTGCTTCTCGTTCTCTCAGAATCATTAGTAACTCTCCAAATCTCAGATAATTATATCTTAGGTTTTTTAAACAACACCTGTGTCACTTTTAAAGCTTTCTAAATACTGTTGTTGGGGGGGAAAAAGGACAACTTTTCAAGTCTCATTTGCATATGATTCCCATAGATATCTTGTTTTCCAAGAATTCAATTGAAATACAGCAAGAAAATGCCTTAATTCTCGAAGACTTATTGGAACTCTCCTTCCAGTTCTAGGAGTAACAACACTATCTATATTACGCTCCTGGATAATAAAGATTTCTTTCTGCCTTCCTGCATTTTGTTGTGTTTTAAGATTTGCAGTGGAAAGAAATCTTTCTGCTTTAAAGCTCTCTTGGCTTCTATAGTGCTCTCCTTAAATCTGGCTTCTGTTTCTGAAAACTTGGAAAAAAACCTTTGGCTGCTGAGCTCATACAACAAAATATAAATGTATAGCTAATTACGAGGATATACAAATGGCGTTAAGTCATCTTGTAAATTTCTGGTTGGTTTTGATTGACTGAATTGCAAACATACCCACATTCTACTTGTAGTTTACTCCAGAGAGTACCTACACACCCATCAGTCTAATTATTTGTATAATCGCGTTCAGACCTCCGTAGCCAACAGGAATCAGGTTGGAAAAGACATCTTATGGAAAACGTTTATGCTAATGGCATCAATTTGAATAAAACTGGTTAAGGAACAATTTGCACAAGCAGTGGAAAGGGAAAAAACTTTTGGCCACAGGCCTGAGTGACAGCTGGAATCAGGATGGGGAAAGAATATGAATGACCTTCAGCATATCTGATTTCAGCATCATCTAATCTCCTGCTAATCCAAGGGTCTATAAAATAGACTTTCAATTAATATGAGTCAAACCACAACAATTTTATTTCAAAGAGATCACATAAAAAGTGTTCATTTTAATTCCAGGAATCCTTTCTTTAGATATCTCTAACCAAATACCCCCTTAAACACACACAGCAACATAAAAGAGCAGATTGTTTCAAAAAAATGTTTAATGAGACTGTTTTGTTTTGATTTCTCTTTTTCAGCAGTATCGAAACAAAATGCAGAAAGCATTCTTTCCATTCTAGCTGCTTTTCACCACTTGCATTATGATGAGAAAATTGTACCCACACGCTTCAGCTATAAAAAATATCTTAGAAACTCTTGATCAATATCTATGAGATGTTCTGAAAGACTTGGATGAAAGGTGCTATAAAACTAAAAAGTCTTATCCTTATTTGTACTCTGGCACTAATATTTACCTTTAAGCTCAGACTTTTGGCAGAGTTTTCAAATTCCGATCCCATTTGAGGAAAGCAATTATGCACAACTTTCTAGCTGGGAAAAAACAGAGTGAATGTTCTCCATTTACTGTTATTGTTCCCTATTAACATCATGACCTTCTCAAGAGAGCCACAGAGACATAATGCATCGGAATAATATTTGATATGCTACCATATAATTAAGCTCATTGAATAGATAATACTTTTGAGAGAGAAAAAGCGGGTACTTAACTGTCCTGAAGAACATATCACTAAACATGCTAACAATTGCTTCTTGTCCCTTTCAACCCATCCACAACTACAAAAAAAGGCATTTTATACACATTGCAATGTTCAAAGTAATAATAAAACCAGGGATATTTTACAATCTCAGTTCACTCTTGAGTATAAGGAAGATACGGGTGTAGTGGCAAGAACAAATGGTTCGGGTAGGCTTTCTGATTTCTGCCAGTGCTTTCTTACAGAGTTAGTTGCTTTCTGTGTGCTCCAGCTTCCCTATCTGAACAGCAGAGAAATCAGTCTTCACCCTCCTGGCAATGGTTTTATAAGTTTGATTTGGCATTTGCAATATGCCCATCTATAGGGGGCTTTTTAAATGTAAAATATGCCTTCTCTTGCTTCTGACTCATTTTGTTAACGCATTAGTGTTTCACCTCTGAATTCTGTGGTTATTCTCTGAAACAACCTTGCACCAATCTGCAATCCAATACGGTTTTAGTTACGCTAGTTTTCAAGCTGCTTGAAGAATGCACATGGGTTTATCAGGATTCAAAACTGGTCTAACAGAGACAAGCTCAACTCCTTTGTGGTTTAGGATGACTGTCACAGTTAAGCATAATCTTGTCTAAGCCCTCCTGGTTTTGTCCTCGACTTTGTCGCACAGACTCTGCCAAGATCAACGTCTCCTCCATTAATCTGCTGCTTCACAGGGACTCTTGCCAAGTCCAGTTGCTTTTCCTCACCTCAAAAACTTCTAAATTCCACCCATCTCTACAGCTCGACCAAGTCCAGATGCAGATGTTTTTTGTCCCTCATCACTGCTGTTTCTAGCTTTAATGATATTTAATTTTATTTGCTCTCATAGCACTTTCAGAGAACTTTGCTTCTAATAAAACACAGCAGTATCATTTCTCACCCTCTGGCAAGAAGACCCACACATGGAGATGATCAAACATCACTATGACAGATTTGGTTTCATTCAAGCTTCTTTCTTTCACCTTTTGTTTTGGATTCCAAGCACACCCCCTGCACCTCTTCACCTTGCAGCCTTTCTTCAACTCTGTTCTCACGATTTCTCCTCTCTTTCCCTTTCTTTGCCCACACACCTTTCAAGGCACGGAGTGAAATGGGGCTGAAAAGGGAAAGACGAGTGGGGGAGGAAAGGGATTGAGCAGTCAACTACAACTCAAGGGTATGAGTGTGCTGCACAATGGATAATGCCAACACTCTTAAATCCAGCGCTGGAGTAATGAACCATGATTGTTCCTAGGTGACTACCTTCTCTTCATTAAAACTTTGACTAAAAGACAAGAAAAGCAATCAAATCCATATATTTCTCCATGTTTTTGAGCTATCATCTTTGCAATAGTTTTTGCTAGCCCCAACAAACACCACCCGGTTTTGAGTCACTTTATCTTCTCTGCCCAGAGAGGGGAAAGAAATGCGGTCTTACATGCAGCAAAAGAAGGCAGAGAGGGGTAGTTTGAAATCTGGCTGCAAGGAACTGAAAAAGAATTCATAAAAAATGTCAGTGTTGTAGTCTAGCTCCATACACATGACATATACCAAAGTAACGAGGGAGACTTCTGAGGTTCATGGTAAGCAGGTCAGACAAGCTAAACGTATGGTTTCTTGGGTGGCTCCCGCAGCGGTGAGAGCTTTTCAAAACTTTGAAGTGTGTGAGCAAATACGACTTTTCTTCCCCTAACTTGCACCTTGCAGCCAGGGATGTAGCTATGGGGACGATCAGAGCAGTTGCTGCCCTGGGGAAAACGTCTGGGGGATGGTGAATACATTTTTAGGTGTTTAAAAGACATAACAATATAGAGGGAGCGTCTCTCTAAGTAGGGCTTCTGGCAGTCATTTTACTGGAGAGACCTTTTGAGGAAGGGCTGGCTTTCACCGAGAAACACAAAATCACAAATGCAAAGCCGCTCCTACTGTTGTTGCCAACTACTTCATTCTGCCACACTTATTTTATGGATTATATGAGATGCTCTTCATGACGCTGGCAAAAGCAACAGAGCATGGCTGTGGACACTGTGAGAGATTACACTTTTTTTTTTTGCTTCTGTTTGTGGTCTCATCTGCCTGCAGCAAATAAGCTGTTCCACCCTTCACTGTCATACAAACCCCCATCTTTAGTCCTCGTATCATGACAGGGCCAGGTGTCTAGAACAGGTGCCTCTTGAACAGCACGGGGACATAACAAATCATAGAATCATAGAATCATAGAATGGTTTAGGTTGGAAAGGACCTTGAAGATCATCGAGTTCCAACCCCCCTGCCATAGGCAGGGACACCTCCCACTAGACCACGTTGCCCAAGGCCACGTCCAGCCTGGCCTTGAACACCTCCAGGGATGGGGCCTCAACAACCTCTCGGGGCAACCTGTTCCAGTGCCTCACCACACTCAGAGTGAAAAAAGTCTTCCTAATGTTTAATTTAAACCTGCCCTCTTCCAGTTTGAAGCCATTCCCCCTCATCCTATCACTACGTGCCCTAGTAAAAAGTCCTTCCCCAGCTCTCCTGTAGGCCCCCTTTAGGTACTGGAAGGCCGCAATAAGATNAGATCTACCCGGAGCCTTCTCTTCTCCAGGCTGAACAGCCCCAATTCTTTCAGCCTCTCCTCATAGGAGAGGTGCTCCAGCCCTATCCAGAACTCCTGCAATAAATTCCAAACACCCCACAGCTTGAACTGAAGTTAATACATTTAGAGGATGGGGTAGGAATAGCGTGACTAAAATTTTGTGACATTTAGTTAGCAACGCCATGACACTGACCTTGCAATAACGCACCAAATCACTCACAACTGGATGTGAGAGAAGGATCCATACATTATAACTACAGAAGTAAATAACAAAATAGCTTGAAAATGAGTAACATATCATGGGTCACATATAGATGACTGAATTCAGTTCTTCCCCCCAAATGAATGGGGACACATCATCCATCCTGCCTGCTGGGAGCAGCTCCATGACTGTTCTGCTCCTTAGATCATGACTGGGTGTAGTCTGGGAATAAGATGGATTCTACGGGACAGAGCCATCTCAGGAAGAGGGGTACGAAAGTAATGTCATTGGCTATCATATGGTCAGGCTCAAGCCTAACCCTGAAACCCAACCCTAAAACCTAGCACTATTTAGTTTCCTAGTTTAGCATTAGTACAATAAACAAATAAATAAATAGATGTCATACAGATGTTTCTGGTTTGCCTCTATCAATCATGTTACCTATAATTGATTTCCTAATCAGTCTATGCCAGCTCACAAATGTTTTTGTGCTGCATTTCTCAGTTGTATTTGTTTTCGCATGACAGAGAAGACTAATTCTGCCCACCGCAGGAGTCACTATGTGAAATGCTTCAGTTTGAGTGCAGCCAGTGTTTAGACTATGTGAGTACAATGATCGTTCATGGGCTTATAAGTGCCAAAAATTGTCTTGAAATATCTCTTGAGATGACCTTTTTGAGTCAAATGAGGTTTGTTTATTTCAGGATAGATTACCATTATAATAATATATTTACAATATAGTTTTTATGAAGAACATCAGTAAAAATGTCCTTTAGTTAAATGGATACGATTTTATTATCACCCACTATGTTTTCTTTTGACGTACTAGGACGTAGAGCAGAATGATTTATAGTGCATCATCAGTAAGTACAGTAGATTATCTCAGCTTGGAAGAATAATAATCAAAAAAATGAGTAAATGCATGCAATATTTTTCAGTATAATAAGAACTACTATTTAAATAACTTGATTTAATCAGGCACAGGCTATCCTGGTTTCAGATGAACACTATGTTCTTTCCTAAGGCATGTGAAAAAAACCCATAATGTTAAAAAAAGGAAGCAGTAAAAGCAAATGCCTCCTTAAGCAAGCACTTTCAAGATTTCTAGACTACTTATGGTCAGCTTTATATTTAGAACTAAACTGAGCTTTTTTTTTTTTTTTGAAAGAAAAAAGAAGTTGAAGTACAACACTGAAATTATCAAAGAAAAATATTTAGGTTGATATGAATGCTTGTTTTAAGATTTCACTAATTAGAAACAGGAGAATGCCACCTTTTGGGTCAGATTTGGACCGAGAAATATCTTTATGTCTAAAACTTAAAAATTTTATTCAGAATATTCCATAGAAATAAGCTTAAGAATGTTTCGTTTTATGGATGCAATAGACACAGCACATTATGTATAGCAAAGGTAAACTCACAAACCACAAGAGTTTGCAGCTACAGTAGCGATGCATATATTCTTGAGGCACTAATTACAGTTAGTAGAGCATCTGAGGTGAAAAAGGGTCAGGTTTATCTCACTGAATTTTGTCACCTGAACCAGAGCTAAAGACCCTAAAGAAGAGAACTAGTCACCTCTGGGAGGTCTCCCACTCAACCTGCCTTGGATGCCCCTTTTAGTGTAATATGAATTACATCCTGGAGGTGCCTTATTCTATCCTTCAACAATAAAGGGGGGCAGGGGTGACTAGATAAGTTGGACAGCTAATTTCGACACCTATGTTATTAACCTAACCCCTAAGGAAGATGTAGCAACCGGTATGTGCACGAACTTATGAATTTAATTTCTTTTCATTCACATTGCACAGGATATTTCACACAAATATAATTGATGATGTGGGAGAAAAATAAAAGGGAGGGGGGAGGATTCTGTAATTCCAATGTTTTTCTGCTATTAACATTCACCTGTCAGATGAATACTCACCTGGAAGAAGCAGGACTCCACCTTTTCCTTTGCAGATTTAAAACTGGACCACAAGCAAACACTAAATCTTGCTGGAAGCAACAGTTGAGGATCTGAGGTGTATACCGTTAGTAGATTATTTGGAGGTCAAAAGCAATCAATTTCAAAGTCAGCGGTAGGACCGCTAAGTTACGTAAGGTGCAAAATGCCTGAAATAGCACTATCACAAGAACTCCGTGAAACTGTTGAATAGAAAAGGCTATATAAAGGCAAAGCATTATTTATTTACTATGTTGTTTCCACTTGATTTTGCCTCAATGTCTTTTCAAAATCAGGACAAGAAGGTAAGTGCAGGAAAAAAGCAGTCTAAGCCATCTACTCCTTCAGAGAAAGCTGTTTCTCTCCCCTGTCATGAGCTGCAATTTATGTTCATTCCTCATTATAAAGACAATTTTAAGGAGACAGGACCTAACTCAGAGCTGCTAGAATACAGTGCTGAGTGTCCTTGCAAATGGTATAACTTTCACTAAAAAGCCACAGATATTCTGCTTATAATAAGCTGAAGGTGAGATACAATGTCACACCTGATAAAGTTCTAATAAAACTGTACCCTGAATGGGTCTGATCTGCTGTACAAGCCCAGGACACCTGCATAGTTCATACTTGACAGGAGAGCTGGTCAGGAGCCTCACAAACAGCAAAACCCCAGAAATTTGCTACCCCCAGTGACATTAACCAACGTTTCTCCTGGGAAGTGAGCCCCTTTTCCCTCTAAGAAATAGCCATTTAAATAACTTTATACTCTGCTTTTATCCTTCTTATTATTGTATTTTGGCCTCCCTAACAGAATCATCATAAAATTCAGATTCATGATCAGTGTAGCTATAAAAACCTCGTACCTTTAAGAATTCAGCCAGGACAGTTTAAGGTAAAAGACATGATAATCACAGCTGGGCTTTTCCATAGAATCATAGAATGGTTTAGGTTGGAAGGAACCTTAAAGATCATCTAGTTCCACCCCCCCTGCCATGGGCAGGGACACCTCCCACTAGATCAGGTTGCTCAAAACCCCATCCAACCTCGCCTTGAACTCTTCCAGGGATGGGGCGTCCACAGCTTCTCNAGTTTATACTTGGCAGGAGAGCTGGTCAGGAGCATCACAAACGGCAAAACCCCAGCAATTTGCTACCCCCAGTGACATTAACCAACATTTCTCCTGGGAAGTGAGCCCCTTCTTCCCCTGACTAACAATTAGCCATTTAAATAACTGTATACTCCGCTTTTATCCTTTTTATTATTGTATTTTGGCCTTCCTAACAGAATCATCACAAAATTCAGATTCATGATCAGTGTAGCTATAAAAACCTCGTACCTTTAAGAATTCAGCCAGGACAGTTTAAGGTAAAAGACATGATAATCACAGCTGGGCTTTTCCATAGAATCATAGAATGGTTTAGGTTGGAAGGGACCTTAAAGATCATCTAGTTCCAACCCCCCTGCCATGGGCAGGGACACCTCCCACTAGATCAGGTTGCTCAAAACCCCATCCAACCTCGCCTTGAACTCTTCCAGGGATGGGGCGTCCACAGCTTCTCTGGGCAACCTGTTCCAGTGCCTCACCACCCTCACAGTAAAGAATTTCTTCCTAATATCTAATCTAAATCTACCCTCTTTCAGTTTAAAACTGTTACCCCTCATCCTATCACTACATGCCCTTGTAAAATGTCCCCCTCCAGCTTTCTTGTAGGCCCCCTTCAGATACTGGAAGGCTGCTCTAACGTCTCCCCAGAGGCTTCTCCTCTCCAGGCTGAACAACCCCAACTCTCTCAGCCTGACCTCATAGCAGAGATGTTCCAGCCCTCTGACCATCTTCGTGGCCCTCCTCTGGACTCGCTCCAACAGGTCCATGTCTTTCCTGAGCAGAGGACTCCAAAGCTAGACACAATACTGCAAGTGGGACCTCATCAGAGCAGAGTAGAGGGGGAGAACTACATACATTTTCATACTACATAGAAAGAAAAAGGGAGCTGCATTTCCCTTCTCCATTGCTAATGCTCTCACTGGGTCTGACCGAGACCTCTGCTTCCTCAGTCTCTTCTGCCTCACCTGTGTGGGAAACTCAGCCCAAACACAAAAAAAAAGTGTGCTTTAGTTCAAGGACTCCAGAATCCATGTTGTCTTTGAGGAAATGATGTTTAAGGGTTCATTTCTGCACAGCTGCTGGAGTGGCCAATGGAAAGTAGAAACTGATGTGGATAAATAGTGCTTAGTATCTTTCCAGTGCTTGCAGCAGAGTGTAGGAGAAATAGCACAAAAGTAAGGTCAGTGCCTGTGACTCACAAGACTCAATGTTCTTCAAAGCAAGGAAAAAGCTGAAAATTAAAAAAAAAAAAAAGAAAAAAAAAGAAAAGAAAAGAAAAGAAGAAATTATACTTTTTCTATTAAAAGTCATGGAAAAACACAAAGGCCAAGATTAAAGAAAAAAAAAGAAGAAGATAGCTTAGAATAAAGATACTTAAGAGTTGGAGTTGTCTCATCTCCTTGTAGATGTATGCAATGGAGATACTTTCAGTAGCCAAAACCACAAGGTTGGTCAGTCTTTCTGGAATCAGCAGGAAGGAATGGACACGTTAAAAATGCACTTCACTGGACATGTTTTGGATGCCTACCTTAGGACCAGCTAAATCTTCCTACATTTTACCAGGGGAATTCCAAACTGCAAATCTTTTGTGAAGGTTCCAACAAAAAATTTGGAATGAGAAAATGTATTGGAAGGACTGCCTTCCCCACGAAATGCCATTGTTTTCTTTGTGTTGTTTCCAAAAGTAAACAAGCATGGAAAAAAAAAAAAAAAGTTAGTAATGGACTGAATCATCCTTGGAAAGAAGCAAGAGCATCAGTCAGAACAGCCTCCCTGCATGCCAAACATGCACAGAGGGATGCAGCCAGCCCCGAAGGAAGGCAATCGGGTGACAATATTTTGAGGGAATATTGGGCATGTAATGCGTTTTCCTCCTTTACAGAACCTGACATTAATCTAATGTGAGTCATTTGGAAGAAATAACCTTGTGTGCAATAAGATGAACTTCATATTGGCTCGCTTCTTGTGATATTTTCTTTATGACCATATCGGTTTCAGTTAAAATATTATTATTTTTTTTTCTTTCTGGAAAACAGACAAAAGGAAAAAGAAGTGAACTTCTTGCCAGAAGACACTTGAGTTGTTATGAGACAGTCAGACTCAAAAAGACATTTAGGATGAGAACCATCTTCCCTCATGCAGGTCCCAAGTGCTTAGGGGTTAGATTCATCTTGCAGATTAAGATGTGTAGGTGTCTTCATGCAGGTTCAGATGAGAGCTGGTTGTCCGATCTCTCATTATAACTCATAGCTATCTAGTCAGTAGAGTCAGTGACGTTTGGAAAGCAATTCAACTCACCCCAAAACTAGACAAATGGACAAACACAGCAGGATTCCGTTGCCTAAATATAGATATCAGATGCCGTAGGGTATTCCAGTGTTGTTCCAAAAGGTTTAGGTTTCCACTAGGTCCTGTGTCACATCTGCCAGCCTTCCACTGATGTCTTATATGTGAAGGCAACTGAGCCTACATGTGATCAGTTGAACTGTTCCCTTGTTACTTAGGTAACCACAAGGTAGTTACTTAGATATGTTGCCTTTCAAGACCTCTAGACAGGCTTAAAAGGAAGTTGACTCATGTTGTGAAGATCTTCAGTCCTGAAATGGTGACAACATGAAGATCACACAGCAGTGGTGTTGTGGACAAGGTAGGTAGCTGAACATCATTACAGTTTGACAAGAGTATTTTCTGGGTATGGTATTGAAATTTTATTTTTTTTTTTTTTTTTTTAAACAAAGAGCAATCAGCATTTGTCTGGTTCAGTGGTGCTGGGACACAAGGGAAAAGTCAGACCTGGTTCAAAGAGAAGACTTGATCCTGTTGCTGTAAGCTGAGGAAGCTAAAGCTACCTGTCCTTGATGCAATACTGCTCTCCGAGTCTCTCTCTTAAAGAATCAAAACTGTCAATGCATTCCAGAATTCCACTGGGAATTCACTAGTAAAAAAGTAGAACTGGAAGCTTGCTTAAAAAAAGAACAGTACGCCTCATGGTTAGCCCATCACTCAAGGAGACAAGATTTCTAAGTGTTGATCATGGGCACAACAGCCCTTAGATCCAAAGTAACTTTAGTCCACTATCATAAAAAAACCCCACTTTACTCTAAAGCAGTGATTTGAATTTGAATATATTCTTAAACTATTACTTACATTTTGTTCCCTCTGCCTATGTACTAAAATGGAAATAAATAAATAAAAAAAAGTGGCAGAAAAAAAAAAGAAAACTGCACTGAGAGATACTGAGAACAAGAGTTTGGGTAAATTGATAGGAATTATGCTCCATAGCATAAACATTACTGGTTTTCTGCCTTCCACCATGAAAAAGGAAATTACTTGTTGGGTATTTAAGGTTTCTAAAGCCAAAAAATATTGGCTTCAGAGTGTGTGAGGGGCTCAGGAGTATTCATATATGATGCAGACACTCAAGCAAAACGCAAATCACAAATAAATTGGGAATGGAATTTTTGTGGCACATCATCCCAAGCTGGGGTTTTACTGGCTATTTTCTTTAGGTCATTTTTAACCAGTAGCTGTTGCTCTCTTGATGACATCACTTTGCTGAGCTGAAGGTCTACCATGCCTGTTCAACATATTTTCCTGCTGTATCAGTCTGGCAGCATAGGAATTCATGAGGGTGGACAATTGCTTTGACCTCACTGTGGTAATGGAAAATATGTAAAATGTATTGATTTGGCTGCTTTCCTACTATAGTTCAGGGGAACAAGACAACTATGGTAAATGTTTTTAACTGCACAAATAGACAGTACAACATGTTCTAGTACTAGATAAGATCTTTACCTGTTGTGATACTTGAGTGCCCATCCTGCTGGATGCAATCAATAGTAGACTCGGTCTCATTTTAACAGAATCCACAAAGATTGTTGCACGTTCTGAGTGGTTTAAAACCATCAGCTAACCAAGCCACAAAGCAGACCAAGGAGGAACTGTGTTGTGACAGCTAGTGTTATACTCAGCCACCTTTGCCCACTGCCCCACTTTAAATGAGCAAGCATCCACTCATAGTTCAGTTGACTGAAGTAGCCTTTGTCATAAATTAGTGGTGCAAACTTTGCTCCCACTTGCATTTTTCGTACGATCAGACAGTTTAATCATCAGTCCCTCACCTTCCAGTGAGATACTGAAAGGGAGGAAGATTTTGTTATACCGTTATGAAGCAGACAGCAGATTTCATCCCACAGGAAACTGGGAAGTAGAAGTTGTAAAGAATCAAAAATAAGCTGGAAGTATACATGTATTTCAGAAGCATTCAGGGTTGTCATAGTGTATGTTCAACAACAATGTATTAATAATGAAGAGTAGTTTTAAGAATAATGATAAACTTCATGTTTCAAGGCTCAAACTTCTACAGAGGCATCAAAAAGACCTATTCACAGAGATTTCCAAAAGATCTCATGCAAGGGGTAGAAAATACCCAAGATGCCTGCTGAAGGGTGCTTGCCTTGCACCGTGAACGAGCCAAGATGTAGATGCTGCTGTGGAAGGTGCTAACGGGGTCTCAAGTACCACTTCTCTTTCCTGCAGCAGTTCAAAATGTCAACCCCCCCTTTATGAAGGGTTCGTATCTGCAAATGGCAAATCAATTTCAGCTACTAGCAGGGGAATGCCGAGTCACATCTTGCTTTTCAGCAGGGAATTGCGTGCATCTCCACTGAATTCCTGCTGCTGCTAACAGCACTTTTCACCAAGAGTTTCCTGGGGAAGCTAGGGGAAAACGAGCTTATTAAAGTAGCATTCAAAATCAGAAGACCATTTTAAGCATTAATTTAAAAAATAAAATGTCAGTTATGCTCTGATTAGTGTCACCTCTAAACAAGATCTATATTCTGTCAAAAAACCTCACCACCTCAAAACCCCCATCCCAAACCTCAGAACTAACTCTAGATGTTATATTTGCAAGAATGTGGTGAGAGGTGGGAGAGGACTGCATGGTCTGAGATCGTTCTCCCATCTTCAGAAGTTTGAAAAGCATTAATGCTTCCTGACGCTGATAGAAATAGTTGAAAGGTGAGTCACAGAAAATTAATTTTGTAGCATAAGTAGCAGGGAGCATGTTACACTCAGAGCTCTCTCCCTTTCACAGGAAATAAATAAATAAATAACGGAAAGGCTTGCAAGTTATTTCATGTCTCATTTCAAGGGACGCCACTCAATACCACTCTTGCAGGGTGAAGGGATCTTGAGAAAACATGAATTACTTCTACACCAAGGTTAAGGCCTCTTTAGTTAGACAGAGGGTCATCACAGTGCATCTTTGTGCTTGAGAATCCTACTCGCTGGCTGCAAAGCATACTTCTCCTCCCACACCCTGGGACTTCAATCAAGAGGTCTTTTAGCCCAGCAGCGATGGAGGAGCATAGAGAAGCCCAGTTGCTTCAAGGGTGGGATAAAATCATGGTCAGCATCGTGATGAGGACCAGCTTGTAGTGAAGGTGAGAGACTTCACTGTGGAAATTTAAGTGGGATGGTTGGTTCAAAAGCCTCAAAGAATGGATCCCCATCAAGGCATACAAGTCCACTTAGAGAGGAGGACCTATGCCTCTGGTTTTAAGAAGTTAGGAAAACCCTATCAAAATATTCTGGATTAGTCATAGAATTAATCTCAATTCACTTTAAAGTTGTTACTTATTCATCTGTAATAGGTATCTAAGTGTTACTGAAAATCCCCATGGATAAATTCAACATCTACATGGGGCTGACAGGTAGAGCACAGGACCTACAGGAGACCTGGAGCCTTCTGGCATGCAGGTTGGGGGCCCAGAGAGATATACTAGGTTATCTCTGATGGAACAAGATGCCTGTTTTAAAAAAAATGTATTCTTGCATGCAAGGATAGAGCAAAAGTTCTCAACATCTTTCAGTTTGCAAATCCCTAAAAAATATTCCCAGGGAAGAACAAAGCGGTGCCTGGGGAATTTAAGTAGGCTTGGATTTCTTAGTGGGCTTTTTCAGATCCCTGGGGTACCACAGCTGGATCTCCTGGTAGACCACAAGCTGAAAATTATTGACTTAGAGCATAGACTTCATTCTCACTTGCTCATTCACCCAATTAATCCGTCATGATTTTTCACAGGAAGGAATGATATCACTCTCAGGGTTTGAGTGCTACCTTCCTTCCTAGGTTATCAAGTATTAGGAACACTTAGATGGAAGGTGGGGGTTCATAAACCCACAGGCAAAGGAAATAAACCAACTTCATCCTGTGACTGATGAAAATCAAATCAACATCTTACAGCAGTGTCCTAGCTAAAATAACTCCTGTCTTCTCAGACTGAGATCTTTTATTGAAATTGTGCCTTAACAGAGGCAAAAAATACCTTTATGGGCAGTCACTTTATCAGAAAAATAAGGAAAAAAAAAACCAAATAAGCCTATAACGAACAAGGATGTCAACGTTAAAGAAGCAACAGCATAGAAAATTTTTCTAAAATGACTTTCTGAAGTCCAGTTTTTTGGATGACGTTTCCTTATTTACACAAAGTGGATCTAGATACCAATTGGAACAATTAATTTTGGGATGTGGGAGACTTCAGGCATACAAAATAATATTTTTTTTCTTCATTAATTTGGGTTTTCCCCCTTCAAAAATGAGTACTAATAGAAGAAGAGTTCATTTAGGAAACACCAATGCTATATGCCGTGTAGAGAATTAGACTAGATGATTTCTGTGGTCTTTTTGAGTTGATAATCTGCAAGAAGATTGTGCTACATACACACATTGTTTGAAATATTCAAGCAGATGAGATAACAGCAACTCAAAGAGACATTCCAGCGCTTCCTGAGGCTGGGAAATGAGAGCTCGTAATAGCATATGTTATCTGTCGCACTATCTGGCATGTCAGCTTTCTACACCCATCACATGATCCAGTATGTGTGTGTTTGGGAGCAGAGGAACGACTCTGATGTGTCAGAGAGATACAAGCTGCTGCTTTTCCTCGGATGCTTATGTGGCAATACAAAGTACGTATGCTGTGAAGGTAGTGGGAAACAGCTGGAGTTATTGCCCAGCTCCGCTTAGACTGTCACTAAGAGGAGTAATCAGATCCAGTAAAACATAGAGAGGAGACCCATACTGCAGACCCTACAATAACAATAACAATAATAATAATAATAATAGATTTTAAAAGTCTCGATTTCATTAATCATGCCTTCCCTAGAGAGCAGCTGGGCACACTCTCACCTATTCTTTCCCACTGCAGAAAAGAGGATCTCGAGATTTTCACAGCACCTACATATACGACCAAAATATTCTGTGGAATCACTTGTGATACCTGGTTCTCACCCAATGCATCTGGAGAAAAGGTTGATCTCCTTGCCCACACTGTACTCAATGATCTGTCAGGTATTTTCTGTGGAAAGTGGTAGAGAAACTCTTTGTGGTGCCCATGTTAGTCTGCATTTCTCTATGAACACCCTCACACATTCTGGCTCTGAAGGGTTTTCCACCTTCTGCTTGGTGGAAAACATTTCTGCTGAGCCTGAGCCCAGGTGAAGGCAGGACGGTGTCTGGTTTCCAGAGCACTTTCTCAGTTGCAGCTCTTCCCTGGGAGCAGTGCCTCTGCTTGTGCTGGAGCTCTGTTTCTCAGTGTTGAGAGCAAACGACACTCTTCGCTGGGTAAAAAAACTGGCTGGATGGCCGTGCCCAGAGAGTGGTGGTGAATGGAGTTAAATCCAGTTGGAAATGGGTTCAATTTGTGTCAGGGGAGGTTTAGATTGGATATTAGGAAACATTTTTCCGCTGAAAGGGTTATTAAACGTTGGAATAGGCTGCCCAGGGAGGGGGTGGATTCGCCATCCCTGAAGGTGTTTAAAAAAAGGGTAGATGTGGTACTTGGGGACATGATTTAGAAGTGGTTTTGTCAGGGTAGGCTAACGGTTGGACTTGATGATCTTAAAGGTCCCTTCCAACCTCAGCAATTCTATGATTCTATGATTCTAAGATTCTTTCTGCCTTTCTGGAAAACATTTTGAAAAAGAAAGTGGTATATTCTTCTTGGGCTCGGTTTAGGATTACATTAGCCTGATTTAGGCTGCAAAGAGTGAGGGAAATATGTACGATGAGGGCAAATGCCCAAGTTTGTTGGCAGGAGGAGCTTCAGCTTGCATCTCACTTAGAGGAGGAGATTTTGGTGAAGAGATGAAATCAGTACCTCTTGCTGAGCTGCTCTCTCTAGCAAGAGGCAGGTGCAGTTGTCCACGTGTCCCTCCCCTTGCTGTATTTCTGAGTGGCACCAGTTAGGAGAAGATTTATAGGAACGTTGTATCAAAAGAAATCCATTGAATGGCTGCAAGATGAGAGGGTCTTGGGTACAACAACCCCACGCAGCGCTACAGGCTTGGGGAAGAGTGGCTGGAAAGGTGCACAGTGAAAAAAGTCCCTGGGGGTCTTTAAAAGACGTGTAGGTGTGGCCCCTAAGGACCTGGTTCAGTGGTGGACTTGGCAGTGTTAGGTTTACGGTTGGGCTCAATGATCTTCAAGGTCTTTTCCAACCTAAATGTTTCTGTGATTCTGTGATTCTGTGAAGCACTGGTTGCATTCCCATCCTACAGCTGTTTGCCAGTTGGCAGTACCTTGTTCCTCTTGGTGTATAATTATGCCAGACCCTGGCATAGCCTACCTGTCTCAGGGCTTTACCCCTTTGTCCTGTTGCATCAGCTGAAGCTCTTCTGAAACTCAGATCACTTCTGCCCCTACTCAGCACACTCAGCAATTCTTCCGTGCAGAGAGAGACACAGCTCACGGCAAGTTGTTCCTGATCTAGTCTATAACTAGGAAAACCCACAGACACCCACAGCCTTTTGCAGTCATACTGCTGTAGTCTCCCTCACCCAAAACTCCTTAGCTCTTTTGATTTAAAGCCAGTGTAGTTAATGCTGGGAGTGACTTCAGAATAGCCATGTAATGTCCAAACTGAAACCATTCAGACATGTTTTCCTGGGCTTTCAGTCACTGTTTGCTCAGCATGAGGCAATATTAGGGTATTTAATTCTCTGATAAAAAGCCTACCACATGTATTGGTAATAATAAATAGGGTGGAGGCATAACATGGGTCATAGCAAGTTCCTATGTGCACGTTCTCTGTCAATATTTGTCCATGTGTAGAGACAAATTAGTCATTACCATAGACTACTAGTCCCTTTCTGGAACAGTTTTAAGGTCATCGGGCTGATTTTAAGAAAAATCATTCAGAGGTTGAGAGAAAAATAAGAAGAAATTGGGCATTTCATAGAAGTTGGAAATTTCATGCCTCCTGGATGCTACTCAAAAGAGAAACATTTTTTCTTTTGAGTCCTTAGTGGCTCCCTTGTGTCCAGAGATGAATGCTGTGAGGATGGGGAACGTTAACACCACCAACTCCATCATCTATTTTAGCATCAGCTAGTAGTGTCCTCCAAATCAGCTCTTCCTGTTTGCGCTCCATAGTGTTCAGTCCTTGACCTTTTTGTACGAACCAAATAAGGACCATTAATTTTAAATTTATCATTGTTGCTATAGCTACTGAACCATGTATGCCAGCTAATATTTTGAAGATATGAATAACTAAGATGTATAATATTATTTACAGCGTTTGCTGTTATCATGACAATTCACATGCCATAGCAAATAGTCATACAGCAATTTGTAGACAGGAATGATTTAAATTAATGGTGCTTATTTTATCCTTCTGGGTGAGGAACAGCACTGGATCACTTTGTAGGTGTTTTCTGTAGTGAAGGGTAAGAGAAGATCACCTCTGGTAAGTAGTTCACAGAACCTGAACTGCTAACAGGGTAGAGAGAGCCACAAATAGGATTATTCTCCTAACTCAAGTGTGAAATGAGAGTAAAGTTAGGTGATATGAATAGTCCTGATCCCCACATGTTACATACGTGGGTATAGTGGATTGGAGACCTCAGGGAAATTGTTTGATAAACCTAAGTGGAAAATAAGTAGTTACACAGATCATTAGAGAAACCTGAGCGGACAAAAGAAGAAGATATATTCTATAAGGTGAAAACACAGATCTCTTAAAAGCTTTCAAACAGCTGGGAGCATGAGGAGTTGCCTGTTCTTCTGGGTCTGTCTTCTACCTCATGTTTCATAGTAGATATCCACATTCACATACTCTCTCTGCATATATCCATGTAACTTATTTGACCCCTACATACATTTTAAGTAAGTAATTAAATAATTAAATAATTAAATAAATAAATAAAACCTTTTCTTGCTAGCACAGACCATCATACTGTACCTGTAATTTTCTGATGGAATTCTTTAGAAACCAAACATTTGAGCAGGTTGTTTTCTGTATACTCCACTGACTATATGTTGCATGTTTTAATTTTGAAATAAAAGAGTAGTTTTAAATATTCAGATCCACGGGCTTTCCTCACAGCATTCTGTCACAGACGTTTCCACTTCAGGCAGTGTGTTAGGTACTAATTACACTCCATCTGCACTCTGCATGTTAAAGTACTGCTAATTTGTTTGAAATGTTGACAAGGATATCTCTGTAAACTTTGGCTTGATAATTCCATCATTTTCCAAGAGTTCAAGAGAGTGGCTATTTATTGTGTCGGTTTTCTATAGTAACACTTAGGACTTATGCAAACTTTATAGAGCAAAGTGTATGTTAGCTCTTTAGCAGCCGAGTCACGGTAAGATAAAGCTCATTCCTGTTGCTCACTAAAGGTGCACTCCTTTTGCACAAAATCCCAATCATTGTGTGTGCATATATATAATTTTAATTGCATAACATCATATATACACGTTATTGTATTGCCTTATGATTCTGGTGGGTTTTTTAATGGCATTTTAATTAGAGGATAATGGTTAATATTCCTCTATTAGGAATTTAAATGATATCAGAGTGGTTTCCCTCAGAAAGTTTTAGATGTTGGTAGAGGGAATCGGAAGTCTGGCAGAATTTCCGTATTTCCTTTCCGTGCCATACCCAAAAATATCTTTGACACTTAACCGTTAGTCGTCTAGAGGGAAATTGTGCAGTCTGCTGCACACCACAGGTAGTGTGCAGCTGCACAGCCACCAGGCTGAAAAATGTCTTGTTACCTGCAGAAACTCTATTGCCACCTTGCTTCCATCTAAGATGGTGCTGTCTGACAGGTGGCCCATGGGCTGCTTCTCTCAAATGATTTTTTTTTTTCCTGCAGAACAAGGGAAACAACTTTCAGTGAAGGAAAAGCAGCCCAGAAAGCTGAGTTTCTCCTCACACCTGGCACAGAGTCACATTGCAGCTGCATTACTACCACTCCCATGTCAGGTGATTTATGAAGGACTGGAGGTGTGCTCGACAGGACGAGGGGGAATGGCTTTAAACTGGAAGAGCGGAGATTTAGTTTAGATATCAGGAAGAAATGTTTCACTCTGAGGGTGGTGAGGCACTGGCACAGGTTGCCCAGAGAAGCTGTAGCTGTGCCATCCCTGGAGGTGTTCAAGGCCAGGTTGGACAGGGCTTGGAGAAATCTGGTCTGGTGGGAGGTGTCCCTGCCTATGGCAGGGGGGTTGGAACTTGATGATCTTCAAGGTCCCTTCCAACCCAAACCATTCTATGATTCTATGATTGATTCATCACGAACACAATAGTCAAGGGCAGAAGGGAGATATATTCCAAAACTTTTTTCTAGCTTGCACAGGTACCATAACCAGATCAGACCAGCAGAGAAAGAGGTTATTTTATTTGTAAATAGAGACGAATACTCAAACCTTCCCCAATTAGAGCAAAGACATTTCAGTCCTACATAGCTAGTAGGAAGCCTGCAGCAGTCTGTCTTACAGAAGGCTTGATGAAGAGAAGGTGAAACGGGATCTCAGTATAAAGAAGGACTCAAAGATATGCTTTAAATGATGCCACCTCATGATTTCAGAAGTTGCACTCTATTGATTAGCAGTCAGGATTTTGCTTGTTCATTCCTCCCACATCTCATAGAGCTTCTGCACAGATAATCATTAAATGTGGTGTTTAATAGAATTAAAGCCAAACCAATGCCTCCCTGTAGAGCTACTCATCTTGTTTTGTTATTCACCAAGAGCATAAATAATCTAAGCAGATCAAGGACAGCTGTCATAGTGAAATATGAGCAGAGGGATACACTTCAGAAGAAAATTTAATTTCCGTGCTTAATTATTAAAATGGATTTATATTTATATTTGAAGAAATGGGATTGGTTTCCTAAGGGTTAAGGAAGGCACTTACACACCTTAGTGCTCCTCTGGTTCTCAAATATTTTTGCTATTTAGCTTCAGCTAAATTGCAAAAGATGGGATTAGTCATAATTGACTTCAGATATCTTCAGTGATGACATTTACAGCTGAACTAGTCACATTGAGGTTTATCATTACGGTGCAACTCAGTTAACGTACATTGGTCATCTACCTTTCTACAAGATGAACTCTGCTCTTCAAGCTCCTTTTTCTCTCTGCTCACAATAAGGACATCCAAGCAACAGTCCCATGAGAGTTGTCTATGTTGCAGATGTGTATTTGATTAAGATGGATCTCATCCTTATGTGTCTAAATTATAGCATTTCAATGGAAATTTAATAAATACAACTGCAATTAATTGATGACAGATTCTGCCCATGCTCTTTTTTTTCTATCATGTCTTACCTTGCTCTTTGTTGCTTTTTCTTTTATATGCCTCTTTATGCATGGAACAGCCTCTCTGAACTAATTTAAAAGGGCACAGGCATTTCCCTTTCAACAGTTCTTTCTGGTACTTTGCTCTCAGGAAACAAACAAAAAGATCCTCTAAGTGTGTAAAGTATTTTTACCATAAATGTTATGCAAAGTCCCATCTTCTAGAGGGACCATCAAGGTTTATCACTTTTCTCTGTAACTAAATCTTGAGAATAGTGTATTCATATTCATAGCCCAGAACGTGACATCAATTTTCTGTATCTCATTCCAGGCAATCCTGTTACCGGTTACACCTATGTTTAACTGTGCACAGCTGTGCGGTCCAACTGCGATCAACCTGGTTCATGTGTTGGGATTCTCATTCCTTCTTCTAGGACACAGAATATAATTATACTACTTCCATCCGAAAATTGGTGAGTATTTTTCATTACTATCAAGAACAAGATGTATTGTTATGTGCTGGATACACATGCAGAATTTCTGAGCACCCCGCAACCGGCGCGGGACAGGGATGATGGTTGTTCAGGAAACCACAAGAGTTGAAGAGATTCTTCAGATTTCTACACACAAGATACTGAGATGGGAAAAACAGCAACAAGACAAATTTCTCAAGAGAGAATGACACATGAGATACAATTCATGTGCCCCTACTTATTGATTGAGGTTTTACTATGATCTCGCTGTTGTGCCATGACTTTTCACATTATTTACAGCAGATAACAGGGCTTGTAACATAGCAGGCACGTGCATCACCTCTGCTCTGGGCTGCCCTTGGCAGCAAAGACAGCTGAGTATTTCGGAGGGTGCCTCAACAACAGCCTTCTGCCCTGTAGACTTAATTTCGCCCAAATTTAGATGTCAATGGTTTAGATGTCAACAGTTGAGCAAATTACCTTATGCAATCTTCCTAGTCATTGGAGAGACATAGGTATTTTAAAATGTGAGTCATCTGTCTGGTCCAGACATCTGCTTTAGGATGAGAGGATTTTCATCTTGGACTCTATTAAATATATTGAGTAGACCTTCAGGAAAAAGAAATTAATATTACACTAACGAGCTCAGGTGTAGTTCAGGTGGGCAGGAGATGCCTCCTACACACAGAATCTTTCCTCCAAGAGATGATTCAGTTCTCTCTTCCCACTTTATACTCCTTCCTTGTGCTGAAACAGAAGAAAAATGAGAGTTGTGGGAATGATGGTACATAAAGGCAGCATGCTGCTTTTAAATAACTACATAGATAATATAAGTGTACAGAGTAACATGTAATCCTCTTGGCTGAATAGAGATGAATGGATCATTAAAACTTCATTAAATGAGAGTGCTTGTAACAAAGAGAGGGTCAGTGACTGATCTGCTGCAACACAGATCATCTTTCTCCCTCTTGAAGTGCATATGCAACTCCAGTAAATCTGGGCAAGCAGAGATTATTATTTTTTTAATTCTTTTCATGGTCTTTGTGTTTATTATTGATTCCAGCCAGAACTATTTTATTGCCTCTCTTTAACTGTTTACAATTGAAATGGAATTGAAATTCCCTGGAAGTGTTCAAGGCCAGGTTGGATGGGGCTTTGCGCAACCTGGTCTGGTGGGAGGTGTCCCTGCCCATGGCAGGGGGGTTGGAACTAAATGATCTTTAAGGTCCCTTCCAACCTAAACCATCCTATGAGTCTATGAAATAGCTTTTTAAGGCTGAAAGTTGGGAAAACCATGGTTTATTCAGTTTTGCTTACTCACCTAATAAGGATGCTTAGCCTGGAAAGACAGACTTGCAAGAGGACAAAGATAATAAAATATACCCTTATGTACTCATTTTATCAGGATGTTTATAACAAAAAGTAGGGGGGAAATGAATTGCACGAGTTCATCCTGTGGACTGTCAGAACAACCAAAGATAGAAATCAGCTCTCCTGAGTCTTTGGCCTGCAGTTCTTCATCCACTACATCATTCTGTACCTATATGCTTTTAAGTAACGTACAGCGCCTCTGGATAGGTTTAAGTTCCCTTGCACTTGTCATGTTGAGCTTTTGCTCTCAGCTAGCCTTCACTCATACCACACCGCAAAGCCACCAGTTATTTTATAATGATCTTCAGCTAGTTTGCTGTGGACAGGCCACATGATTTCCTGGACAACATTTCGTCATCAAAGATTTAATTAGAGGCAAAATTCAAATTCTACAAATTCTACAAATGGTGCAGTCCTGATAGAGCAGGAGCTGGAATATGAAGAAGACAGGTTATACCAGCTGTAAAAACTTCAGAGCCATGAAGGGCTGGAAACCCAGGGAGGAGCACACAGTGGCTAACAAACATGTTGAGTACACCTCACTGAAATTTGCCCTATACCTTAAACATCTTCAGGATTTCAATTTCTACCTTCCTCCTAATGGATCCTCCAGCCTGAGAACAAAGCTCAACTTATCTCCGGTTGGCTGTTTGGGGATGTAGATGGCAATTGTGTGAAAGGTAACACTGATGTGATGTGTGGAGTTGGCTTTGCTCTTGTGGGAAAGGCATCAGGCTGCTGAAGGGGGAATCCTCTAGATGGAACAGAAAAATAGGGCACTTGGCATTCGAAAGTTTCCACAGCAGTTCCTGGCCAAGTCCCTGGGGAACTTTGTTAGCCTGAATTCAATTTTGCCGCTGCAAGATGTAAAGAGGAGGATAAGAAATGGAAAACTTGAAGCACTCAACCACTCCAAAGAAAATTTCGACCAGTGTTTAGTCTAAGTAAGGGAAAAGAATTCATATTTTCTCAATATAAGCAGCATTAAAAGAACAGTTGCTGTTTTCAGTTAGACCATCCATCCACTTAGGCATAATACAGCCTACCTTTTAAAACCCAGACTGGAAGATAAATTGTCTTCAAAGACAGTATGAATTGCAACGCTTAAGAGAAACAGTCCTTTATACAAGGATTGTGCTTTTAAACTACATCAGAAGATCATCTAAGCACGGGTTTAACAGTAGACATACCACTCATCGTATTCTTGTTCATCAAATCTTTTCTGCTTATGTCTTGTTAACCACACAGCCATGCATGGAATAGTTTTTATTCACTTGGGCTTTAGGGATAAGGACATAGTTCATACCCTTCTAACTCATCAGCGAGGGCATTGCCTATGTACAAAGATCTTTTTAAAATTCATGGGAACTTCAGTAAGGCAAGGAGTGTTAAAAAAAACACCAAAGCATCCTTGTGTTCATTGGTAATTCTCTGCACGAAGGAAAGAATAAGGGGAAGATGGCAAAAAGCACCTGGCAGCGTAGCAGTTTTGGGCTTTTTGGTTTAGCTTTTTTTCAAGTAAGTTTTAAAATATTCCAGATCTTCTTGGAATGCCATGGGCTGTAACCAATGGATAAGCATGTGTTTGGGAAACTAAATGACTAATCTGACAACCTTATGACCAATTGAAATGAGGACTTTTAAGAGACACATTCCTGTAGAACATTTAATGGTGTATTTAAGCAGGATTTTACTAGTGAAGGACATTTATTAGTCCTGAACCTTGTGATCACAGGGGTCTAGACAGTGAGAATGGAACATCAGCATGAATTCTCAGAGAAATAGTACTTTGCCATTCTGCTGTGGTTATTGAAAATCTGCAGCCAGATTCTCTGCTAATTTTAAAGGACGCTGGTGCATGTGCAGAAGTGGTAGTCCTAAGGGTATATGAGAGCTTTTATTTTTTTCCACTCACATTTTTTCCTTTTTTTTTTTTTTTT
>VUYV01000427.1:193892-333571 GCA_008711295.1 Anarhynchus alexandrinus
TTTTTTTTTTTTTTTTTCCTGTGACAATGCTGCAGGTCTCTCTTGTTTAGGCACTCTGATTCTGCTGCTAAAGACCTATAAATGCTTCAAATGTTCTTTGATTTAAGATAATTCAATCTTGTGTTTAAAACGAGGGGCAGGGTAACCTGAACCACAGTTTCTCTATTTATAAACAGATTTGCGGTTTGCAAACAGCCACCCTGACAGCAGTGCTTGCCACCGCCGTGACCCTGCTGTTTCCTCAAGTCTGCCAGAGGAGCTCTGCACGTGACTGTTCCCTAATCCACTTGAGCAAGGATGAGCAGAGCAAAACGCTGGTCTTCTCTGAATCGTCTCTTCGTGATTGAAGCAGGTTAAGGAGCGCTCGGAGAACTAGACCTGCTAACAGATCTGAGGGCAAGAAGACCCAGAGAAAAGGAGCTCTGGAGATGCCTGACCGTGCATCCTCTGCTGATAGGGGGGTCATAGGGATCCCAATTCAGCTGTGTAAAATTGGAGATGGGGAGAATAAAGGAGAGAAAAAAAAGGACATCAGTCCCTGTCATCTATATCACTACTGTATTTCCAAGCACATCTAGTCCCACGCTGCTTTGTATATAAAATATCGAGTATTGAGTAGTATTCCTAATTGGAGTGCTGCATTTTCTTCCTTTATTTCCTTCCAAGTCCTGAGTTTTGTTGTTTTCCAGTTTCTTGATCTTTTTATGCAAAAATGTCTCCAGAAAACTTGCTCCAAGAGCTTGTGTTCTGAAGCAAAACACCAAACAGGGACTGTTGCAGTTCATTAACATTTCATGTCTCTTGGCTTGTAATTATTTTTAGTGTACAGTTCTTCCCTGCTCATTGATTATAGTCACTGTAGTTGCTGGTATATGAGTAAATGACACAGCTTTTATAGCTAACACGCTACTTTTGCCTTCATGCAGCCTCTAGGAAGAGAGGGTGGGGATTTCCCTACACGGATATTAGATAATTAAATAGGTGATTAAAGAGATAGAAGCTGTTAGAAGTATTTAGAATGCTTCCACTGTCTTTTCTTTGTGGTTTGGGACCACAGTGTTCCTAGTGCTGTTGCACTGAAACCACATTTTCTTAACAGACTGCTTACTTTTGCCTCTGTACTCTGCGACTTCTGATGGAGTACAGGATGGGATGTTTACCAGTATCAGCCTTGTTAACCATCCAACTCGTCCTCATTACCCCACCCACTTTCAGTTAACGCACATTCAACTTTTGTTCTCCCAGACTGAGGAATCTGCATCGGCATGCCATTTCTGTCAGCGTGGCTTTGATTCTCTAATTTGTCTTCTTTAGCTTCAGCTGTTTTCTGTAATTCGGAAACTTATTGGGCAATGTAGAGAAGGATGAACCCTTCTGGACACATCCAGCAGCAAGTTCAATTTGCAGGCTGACCTAACGCCTCGTTCCCAGCAAACAGATGAGATATTTGGCCAATGGAGAAAGCAAGACAGCAAGACAGCCTGAATCCCTCTCTGGTACCAATTTGTTAGCCCAAAATAGACTAGGATTTTTCAGATCTGTTAAAGATGCTAAGAAAGATTTTAGGGCTCTTCCTTGTTACTGAGTATTGTCTCTGTCACATTGATGGGCTACAGACTTTCTCTGCTATCTTATTTGTGTTACAGTTAGAAATGGGCAATATCTCTTTTGGCAGAGAGTAAAATGTAGTTGGGAGAAGAGGGATGAGACTCAGACAATTTCCCTAATTGTCAAAACAATTGAAGGACAAGTGAAACAGTTGTTAAAAGTCAAATATTTTATTTTGACATTTTGAGAGCAAAACAATTCTCTGGTTTTAAAACCATTATTTGTTTAGAAACAGCTCTTTTAAAAAAAAAAGGGTTAAATGTTGCCTTTTTAACATTCCATTTTAAGCTGAGTGTTTCATTTTGGATGAACTCCAGCTGCAGTTTCATGACTTTATTTATATTTTGTTTGTTTCACAACAAAGCATAAAATAAGACCGTTCCTTCTCTTCTCTGCAGACAAGACAGATTAAGGGCTGGGAAAAAAAAATACTGCAACAATTTGCAAGAGATTTAGGAGCTGGAGCAGTGAACTGAAAAAACTTTGATATGCCTGACTATATATAACATCTACAGTGTGGGCGTTTACTGAAATAGCCTCCCTGGTCTCCCTTTAAAGTCAACAGAGGTCAAATCATTATAAATAATGCTTTCTGGAGAGCGATGTGTCTCTTCATCAGGCAGACTTCTAATGTAGGATGATCAGCATCATCTCCCATTTCTCTCCAGTGACTACAAAGGGACAAGAGAAAACAGCTTCAACTGTAGAAGGGTGTTCTACCAAAGTTTGAAGGTGAGATGTGTCTTCCACACTTCCCTCCAGCTGCCAAACCAGCAGTGAGCAATACAACGAGGCATGACCTCATTGAGGTGAGGAATACCAACCTGAATCCAAACCGACAGCGGGAGGGTAGTGAGTTTTTATAAGGATATAGAAATAGGGAGAGTAATAAGACATAAGCTAATAAAGACTGCATCATGTCAGGACACAGTAAGGAGGGGGGTAACTAACCATTGGCAACCCAAAAGCAGTGCTGAGAAACAGATTTTGTCTTTTCTGTGCTTTGCTATCTGATTGCCTCCATTGGGTCAGATGTGCCTTGCAAAATTATATGGGAATCTGGCTCCATGGAGTAGACATGGTTCATTTAGTAAAAGAAAAATCCCCATAATTAATGGGGAAATAAATAAATTTTGCAAGAAATCTTCCATCTTCTCCTGTGAAAGATTATGTAACAGTCAACTGAACTGTTTTTATAAGACACGTGTTAAGGTTCATTGTGAGTTTAAAGACAAAACTTTGATTCCCTGTAATATAAATGTATTTTCAGGAGCTGTTGGCATGCTGATATTTTATGGACTAAATATGTTAGAATGACTCACTCTGAAGATATTAGTTTGCGCAGACAGTAACTTTTAGAAACATTTAGTATTTCTTAGTCTTTATTGAAAGTTGGGCCTTAAATGCCTCAGACGTGGAAATGTATTCATGTTTAATAATTGATGGTAAGTTCTAATAATTAAATACTAATTACATTCTCTTTCTGAGCAGTGTGTATATTACTGGATACTATACATATTTATGTTAAAGTTTTAAAATGTATTAACTTCCATTTTTTTAGACTACTTCAATCTATTGCTACAGGAATCTTTCCAATATCGTAAAAACACAACAAATTAATGCATTTCTGTGCTAATGTGTAATTCGTATGAGAAATTATTCAAAAGAAAAGAAGCTAGAGGATGAGACTTCCAAGTTACTTCATCACATCTGGATATATTTCCTCTACCATGGCTAGTATTCCAAAGTTGTCTGGCCCAGCCACGAATTCATCTCCCATTCAAAATCAACAGACACGATGTCGCCCTCACCTTTCAACAATTGAAAACTGCATTTCTATTTAAGCTTAAATCTGGAATTCTTCTGGTATTATATACCTCTACTTAAATAATAATTTATTTCATTTTCTTTTTCAGTCCCTAATCTACATACACCTATTTGGCAGGTAAAGTTATTCCACAAGAAATTGCCTTGGATTTCCAATGGACACTTAATAAAGTTTAGCTTCTGCATATGCCTTCACAGGAATAACACCTGGGGTCTGAGTGCTGTGGGGGTCATCAAAAAACCATCAACCTTTGGCAGTGTTCAGTTGATGGTTGGACTCGATGATCTTAAAGGTCCCTTCCAACCTAGATGATTCTATGATTCTAAGTCTTCATTTCTTTTCCATTCAAAAAAATGCCTACAATAATTCAAATATTTTCATAAAATGTACCTGATTGCCTTTTCCTAGAAGAATTTTGTATATTCAAATATGCCCTTGTAAAAAGTCCCTCTCCAGCTTTCTTGTAGGTGCTCTTCAGATAATGGAAAGCTGCTATAAGGTCTCCCCAGAGCCTTCTCTTCTCCAGACTGAACAACCCCAACTCTCTCATCCTGTCCTCATAGAAGAGGTGCTGCAGCCCTCTGATAATTTTTGTGGCCTTCTCCGGACCCCCTCCAATGTTTCCACGTCCTTCTTGTGCTGAGGACTCCAAAGGTGGACACAATATTCCATGTGAGGTCTCATGAGAGCAGAGTTCATGGGGATTTAGTGAATAATACTTCACTAGTGAAGTGTCTTGTTAACAATGTGTATTTCACCTGAACAAAAGCAATATTGCATGAAGATATAGGGAAATAATCCTCTAGGTACGTACACCATCTCTCATGAGAGTATATGCCATTCATTACGAACTGTGAAGCTGTTCTGGCTCTGTGTTGCTTTAAAACTGATCAGAATGTTACGCCTTATTGGTTCGGTGACTCCTGTCTTAATGCTGGGGAAGAAAAGTAGTTTTAAAAATGAGTTTAATAACTGCACAAAGCTGAGGAAGGTCACAAGTTACTCTGCAACACTTGACATTCAACTGAATTCGCACAGGAGGTGTTTCAGATTTCAGCGTAGCCAAAAAACCAGTGTGAAACTCCAGCGCAGGTATAACTGGTACAGCATCAATTAATTCTGTTTTAAGAAAAAGGTGTCTGTGACCCCATGTGCCCTCACTCCCACTAACATCACGGGGTATTTTCACAACGAGAACAGGCAAGCATCCTGCCTGAGACTGGGCAGGTATCCCATTAAGTTTCATACTGATCTCTTAGGTTACCTGTTTATTGCCATTAAAACCAGAAATAAACGGAGAGACTCAGATCTAAGCTCTTGTCATAATCAGAGACAGAAATTTTCTGGATTTTGTTGAAAAAAATTATTCCTTCCTTTTTTTTCTTTATTTTATACCTTAGTCACTTGATTTCAGCCACTGAGAATCACTGCATTTATAGTTTAAAGCAAAAGTACTACATCACATGACCAAAAAAAATGTTATTTTCTCAAAAAAAAACTTTAATGTTTTTGCTGAAATGTCATTTTTGATATTTTAAATTAATTCCATCATACGATCTTTCAAAGAGAAGTAGCATAAAATAATGGTTCCAACAAAATCTGAAACCAGAAGAAGGGTGTTTGATTTGGTGGGTCTTGACATTCTTTGAAATATTAAGGGAAACGTAAATAACAGAGCAAGAGGTTTCCTATGTAGTTGACAGAAGCAGCCAACTGCCATCAAATCCTACTTCAAGCTTTCTCCAGCCCTCAGATTTCCTAACACAGGGTGCATTTTCAGGGTCACTTTGGCATCACTGCTTACACTTGTGGTGCAAGCGAGAACTTGTACATGTCCCAGCAGTGGGCAAATAGCAATTGAGCATCAGCGTAAACAGCTCTCCCTCACGCAAAGGGAAGACCCCACAAATATGCCCTAAATGATGGGAGTTTGTCTTTCTACCATCCTTTTGTCAGGCAGAAAACACTGACAGAAGCCATTCAGGAGTACGTACATGAATTAAATTAGTCTTATCAAATCTGTCTCTGAGAGCAAATGGTATTTCGATGATCGGAGCCCAGCAATGCACCAGCAGAAATTGCCATTGACACTGCAGCGATCCCATCCGAATGACAAGCAAGCCCAGCTTGAGATAGTTCATCATCTCACTCGCAACGGTTTGTTTCCAAGATGAGGAAGGCATTTGATACGGCACCTGGATTGCTAAAGATATGTTAAATGTGGATTGTTATTCCCACAAGGCAAGTCCCTTATCCAATAAAAGTTGGACACATCCAGTTCTGAAGTCATTTACCTGATCTTCTTTCTACTCATGGCAAATAAAAATAAGCTGAAGTGCTTTACCACTACATGTGGTATTTGTAGATAAGAGGAGTATTAGAAAAAAAAGAAATAGCTGCATGGCTGACTGTACCTCCTCTTTGAGAATTAAAAAAATATACTAAACAGAAATAGAACTGGATAGTTTTCCAGATTGAGGTGCTGAGTCCTGGAGTTCTCCCAATATTGTAAATTACCCTTACTGACACCCATCAGGAATATTTGTTCTCAGACCCAAAGACCCAGCCTCTGACTCCCATGTCTAAAAGCTAAGCATTCATTCAGATCTGCTTTTCTAAATTCCCTGTATAATCAATAGAGCATTACTAACATTTTCAGACAGAAGTTTAACTCCTCCTAACACAGGCATCCAGAACAGGCAAAAATCACCTTCTAGAGATGCCTCACTCCCTTCTCTATTCAGACAACCTAGACAGATCATTTTTACTAACCACCTGGCTTTTGTATGACTTCCCTCCGTTGGGCTAAAATATTAATGCAAAACTCATTGCAAATCTTAAAGTCAGAACATTTCCACTGTCCCATGGGAAATCTCTTTTGCAACACTTTCTAGACCTCCTGACATGTTGTGTTGTCATCCACTATCCACAGTTTATATGATAACTGTTGAAAACTTCAACAGTTTATAAAATATAGTAACAAAGATTACTGGATATTCTGGTTATCATTTTACTTATAATCTTATCCTGATGGAAAAACCCATATAGAATTAAAATTAAAAATGAGGCAATAGTAGGACTGCTTAGTCACTTAAAGGAATTGCCAAGTGGTGGATTTCGTTTGTTTCGGAGACTTATGCCTTCACTTGAAATTTTATGACTGTAGAAGTTCTGTTGTAGCTACA
Source organism: Anarhynchus alexandrinus (assembly GCA_008711295.1). Classification (NCBI taxonomy): domain Eukaryota; kingdom Metazoa; phylum Chordata; class Aves; order Charadriiformes; family Charadriidae; genus Anarhynchus; species Anarhynchus alexandrinus. The sequence goes on from VUYV01000427.1 coordinate 200,514, forward strand.
CTCGTATCAGCTGGCCAAATAGAAGAGAAATTTGTGGAACTTCCTTGCCATTGTTATCCAAAAGGCTAAACAAGACGTTTCAGTGTCTTTCTCTAATTTCATGTGATGACTCTATAAACAATTTATGGAAGAAGCAAATGCACTGCTCTGCCCAGTGCATGGCAAAAGATGTAGGAGAACTTTGTAACAAGTAGACTTAAACTGGCATAGCATCTGCTACCAGGCAAGAGACAAAAACACCAGTAGAAACTAAAGGAATAACTTCAGATAGTAAAATTCTACAAAAACTGAAGAGCTCAAAAAACGCATTGAATTTAGTGAGAGCTAAAGGTGATTAGCTTGGACTACATGGGGAGGTGAATTCCTGTCTTTCTTTTGATCACAGTCCTCCTATACTTCATTCACTTGACACCTTCCCAGATTCAAGTATCCCCAAATTCTATTAAGGATCAGGAACTTCTCAGACTCTTTCTACTCCAGGTGGAAAATAAAGTACTATAAGGAAAAATACACTAAACATACTACAGACACTGATGCCTCTTCTTGTGAGTGTTAGCATCCTCATCCCCTTCCATCTTGGCCCTGTTCCTCCTCTCTTTCATCCCACAGTGGGTCATATCTGTGATTGAATGCACAGAAAAGCTGTGGAGGGATGAGGCACCTCATCCCTACTGACTTTGCCCTTGCATCTCCCTGGCTCTTTGTCTGGCCAGCTGGCAGATTTCCCAGAGAGTGGTGAAATGTCTGTTTTGCATCCTGGTCCCTGAGGACTGGTCTTCGGGAATATTTTAGGGTCACTACTGATTATTTTTTCCTACGAACTTGTTTTCTCATCAAAAGCGTGTATTTTGTGTTCAGTTTTCTGGTGAAGCGTGGCAGAACTTTTCCTCATAAAATGACCTTTTGCTATTTTGTCTCCAGGGCCAGAAACAAGTACCCTTTCTAAGTTTGTGTACTATAAACTCAATATCTTCTCAACTGTCTTGGCTTTCTTGTGAACTTGTGAAGTCATGGGTTTCAACCTTCACAAAATGGGTACTACGTTATTAAGATGTAAAGATATATCAGCAAAATAACTTCTTCTTGGCAGCCAATCTTCATCTGTTGAGGACCACTACTCAAAGTGAACTTCCAAGCGGTAATTCTCTACTTCTCAATGGAGAGACTCAAAGTGTGGTGAGTCAATATCCCTTTTGCAATAGATAACTTACTGAGGGTCTTTGGACGACTGCTGTTTTTCTGGACAAAACTGAAAAATAATATAAGTAACAAGCTCTAGGAAAAGTTGGTATGACTTTTTTTCATTACAGTTGTGGAAATATGTTTGTCAGGAGAAAGTTATTTAGTTTAGTATTCTGTAAAGGTCGATGTATTTACTAGGAGTTTTCTAAGGTTCTACATGGAAAGCTTTACTGAATGCCAAAAGCTGGGCAAAGACTCATCGAGCACAGAGCCGAGACTGGCAACAAGAGGTGTGTTTTCCGGTTGAAAGTGCCGCAGAAATATTTCGGATGTATCAGGAAAGGAAGGAGTGCAAACTAAGAAGTTAATTTTTTGACTTGAGTGTTGCCTTAGATTTAACATTAGATGGGTCAGATCAAAGATCTTCCAGGGCATGTCCTAACTGCTCCTGGCTTCTTTCTCCTGCAATCAAGAACCAGTGGAAGCGAAAACACTAATGTCTGCCCTAGTATTATCAAAATATAAAAAAGTCAAGTTCATGAAATCAGGCAAAGCTAAAATTAATCCAAATGTTAAATAACTGGAATGTGTTCTTCCAACAACTCTGCAATCTTTTTGTGCTCATAACAGTATTAACTGCTTTTCCTTTTTTTTTTTTTTCATTCAGGCCTTGTTTCTCACTGTTGCCTGTCTTACCTCTGTAGCCATTAATTGAATTTTCATAATTTTTGTGGCAACACTCTCTTGACTTTCATTAAAAACGGTATATCAAACTCTCACAACTGTGTGTAAAGTAAAGAAAAAAAAATAAAATCAAAAAACGTTTAGATTAATAGATCCAGGTTTGTGGCACTTCATCTGGAAATTCAAATTCTGAATGAAAACCCCTCTAGTTGAATAGCTACACAGGCGGATAGAAACAGGACGGGTTAAAAATGACCTGGGAGGGAGGGATTGCCTGAGGATTCTAGAAGATAAAAGATCTTGTCAGGGAAGGCTGGGTGGGACAGATAGAAGTTGTGAGTTTGCAGTGATGGTATCCCACCTGGAGTGTATCAGAGCTCAAATATATCTGTGCACAAAACAGTGAGGGATTGTGGTCTGTATGTGCAGGCAGATCCAGTGAATCCGATGTTCCAGGAAGCATTTTAATCCAAGTACGTGGGCTCTGAACCAATTTTTCATACCCATGCAGTGACTCCAACCCTTCCTCCAATTCTTTTAAAAAAAAGCAACATTGTTCGCATATTTCACAATGGTTGTGGATAGAGTGTAGGAGATAGCAGGAGTCCACGTCACAGATTATGACATCTTTTTGTAGCCCCCACTGTCTAAACTGCCAATAATCAATGGAGGTTTAGGGTTTAAGTTCTTTGCTCAAACAAGGGCATGTAGAACCTATTGAGACAAGACTGTTAAAGGTATCCGCAGGGGGCTGGCAGATATGAGGCCAGACCTTTGAAAGACCTTTGTTCCTTGAAAGCCACAGCTGAGGGCCAGGATGGACACCTACCTATAAGGCATTTCAAATGACCTTAGACACCTCTGTGTGGGCCACCAAAGCAAAATGTTTATTGTCAGGTGATACACCGGGTGCTTAAACAGTCGGTTAACATCTGGACATCTCCATCTAGACACTCAATTCCAGGCAACTTATCCTATAGGTAAAATCCCTTGCTGAGCATTTTATCCCTCATTTTGTCTTATGGCAAGGAAAATATATCCCAACAGTCTGAGCATAAAGAACCGGTTTCAACATCTTTGGTTTTTGATATCTCCCACCACTGCCAAAAGCCTTACTGGTCTCCTACAAAGCAAAATCGAAGTTTTAGTAAGCAGTAGCCTTTTTGCAGAGTGGTGGACACCTGTGAGACTGGCAGAGCTGGTTGAATGATTAGTCTCGTCCCACCAGAGACTTCTGCTGCTGTACAAATATCCTCACAGCACCGAGACACAAAATCATTTGTGCTGCTAAACTGAGACCTCATCTCAAGCGTCACTACATTGCTTGTCAGGAGAAGAAGTTTCTTGGCACCTGAGTTGGGCCATCAGTCATTTTGACTGACATGCTTTTATGCATGTTCAGCAGTCCAGGTGAAGACTGAACAAAATAATGTTTCAACATGTTTCCACTCAATCAGTATAGAAAGATAGCCTTAGGCTAAAGAGTGAGACCTTGACCCTGAATGATGCACTGTAAAGGCATTGACCACCATTTCCAGCCCTTCCTTTCCCACATGCACTAAAATCAATAGGATTGATTCCTCTGCCTGAGCTCACTATGTCAGCATTATGGATTTTGAAGTCATGTTTATTTTGCTGCTCCCTGTCTTCAGAGTCAATGTGTGGTATCACAGAGAGACATCTCTGGGAATGTTTTTGAGTTCTCTGACATAAGCCCATCTACCTCCTTTGACAGGAACTGAGGAAGCAGATTATTTTTTCCCTGACTTCTTATATTTACCATCTTTTTCCTAGATATTTCTTATTCTAGCCATGTGCACTTATCATGTTACTCAGAACTGACAATGCTGTAAAGACTCCTTAGACCATTGTTATTACAATCTTTGAGACTACCTATCATCTTTGGACCTTGTTTTAGGCTGTTTGGTCTTGAAGACAGGGGTTGCTATTGTAGTTCTTGTATGAGCATTTAAGTGTTAGCACCATTTTTTTAAGACATAATTGCTGTTGCTTTAGTATTTTCAAAGATGAAAACTCTGAAAAGATAATTCCAAATTTTGACATCAGGCTGGCCGCAGAAACAGGGCAAAACTTTATCTAAAATACTAACAAATATTTTAACGTGACCTTGAACCCTGCTGACACATAAATTCTATCTCTCTTGACAGATCAAGGTGCAGTGTCAGGTAAAAAACACCAAAGAAGACAAAATAGCTGAATCTCAGTGCCACAGCCTGTTCCTTCCTCACCCTGCCCCGTCCAAGTTCAACACAATGAGTGACACCACTGGAAGTTCATTCCTGTATGTTTAATGTTGTGGACAAGAGGAGGAAATCATATGGCTTTGAGCAATCTCCTGTCCCACCAATGCTTTGACCTGTCGCAACTAGCACAGGTCCCAGACAAAGCATGGGCCAGGCTGAGGAGCGAGCATGTACCAGCGACCATTCCCAAGAGGCTACTGTGGAGGAGGATGGGCAAAAGGATTAGAGGCACATTGGTGCCACCATTCCTGTGTGACTTCACCTTAGGGCGCAGGGCAATACCTGAGCCAGGGTCTAGAGCACACTCCCCGCATCCGAAGAGAACTACTGGTTGTGCTCAAGACCACTCTTTGATAAGAGAGAACTGTTTCACAAACCTTGGCCGGCACTGGAGCTGTTAGAGAAACAGCTGGAAGAAACCTTGACATTGGCTCCACATGAAAAGTTCTGCTAAGAAGACTTCTCTTTCCCTTGGGAGCAGCTTTTAAGCTGCTGTGTAGTAAGAGAGACACAGATGGAGACAGCAAGGTTCATATATAGTCCAGCACTTGGTGTTAGCCTTTAAAGACCAGCCAAAATAGGGTGAGGCAAGTCTTTTATCCAAGATCGTACAAACTGATAACACCCAGGACCCACATATTTTGATTATTGAAAGAAACATAAAAGATATCATATGTCATTCGTATGGTTTTATTCACACCAAAATTTAGTTCACCTCATCTACATAGCGATTAGTTTTTTATTGTATGCTCAAGTATTTGGGCTGACCCTATGCTCACTGTGGAAGTATGAGTATTTCCTAAAGGGGAATCATTGCAACATAGATGGATGCTGGAAACACACAGGTTGTCTCTCATGGCTGATGTTAAAGATTGGACAGTTTAAGGTAGATGTGGTGACTTTCACCTTCATTATTTCATCTTTTTCTATTACAGCCAAAGAGCCATCTGCTGTGAGAGCACAACTTTTATTGTTTTAAAGTTCTTCACTCTTTATGCTGTATGAGTCTACTAATGCCTTTGGCGTTTGTTTTGTTTGTCTTTCTAGGTTTTTAATTGCATTTCTTTTTGTTTGCTTGCTTGTTTGCTTTCTGTGAGTAAAATCACATATTTCTTCCTTACAGGGAAAATAACTGCTGAAAAAGTAGAAGAAAATCCCACCTGCAAAACCCAAGATCTCCAACAGTCATGCAGTCTGTGTAGTCCTCCTATTATTCCTCAAAGAAAAGGCGATAACATTTTGGAAAAGAAATAGCATAGTACCTGCTGGCAGGTTTCTTTAGCTAGGACCCAAGAAAACATTTTTGAAAGTGAAGTCACAGGAGGGAAGCCTTTTTTAAGAAATATTTTTATTAACACTGTGATAAACATTGCTTTTGTTCAACTTGGAACCCATAGGGCTTAATCCAAACAGTCACTGTCAACATAAGCCCAACTGAGCAAACAGCATTGTGGCTGTTTGTTCTTTTCCTTTTTTTTTTTTAATTCAAAGAAACGGCTGTACATGTGTGAGTCTGCATTTGCGAGAGACTTGCGCCTTATCTTACAGCCTTATCTTTTCCAGCAGTTAACTTACAAGAAGTCAACTTACAAGAACTGTGCTATTTTTAGTTCAGTATTTTGAAACGTTTAACAGTCTTGACGATTAACTCTCAGTGGAGCTGAAGAGGATAATTTTTTTTTATTATTATTATTTGTATTATTGTTTTATCATAGGTGGGGCTGGTCACAGAGTTCATGATTACAACCGCCTAATGCTTCCATTCATATAGGCCCAGTTTCATAGTGTATAGCTTTGTAAGATTAAACATTGTGGGCTGAAATGGTCCAGTCCAGGTTTCTGCCTCATGATGATTTGTGTCTTTTTAAATGAATTTAAATAAATTAAAATTAATTCACCTCTGAGAAGAACAGTAAGAGAAAATGAGCTGTTTTGCTTATGTTAAAAAAAAATTAGTCTTTTACCTTTCTTCTCTTTCCCCTCTGTTGCAAAAGATGATATTAAAAACTGGATGGAAGGGCAGAAAGACTGACTTTTCTATCAGACATGGCTTTTTCTCTTTCTTCTGATTAATGCCCCAGCTTGAGTAGGATAAAAAGTTCTGAAATGTCACCATTTGCACACAGACAGAAGAAAGCATTCAGCAATCTGCTTGGATGCCTCAAATGCTACAGCAGAGGATCTAAGGACCCTAAATTCAGAAGGACAGCTCAATGAATGCTCACCCAAACTGATTTCGCATCCAAGGCATTCCAGGCCCCATGGAGGAGTTTCATGGCTTGAGCATTCTATTTTTTGTGTCCTAGCCTATGGGTTAGACCTCAGCAAGAAGCCAGCCTTGGTATGTGGGATTCGAATACACGTCCAAGGAGTGCACGCTGGGATGCTGTCCGAGGGACAGCAATAGATTAGTGCACCTTCTAGATCTGTTGTGTGCTGCTGTGTGAGCAGCCACAAACAAACCAAGGGTCTGAAGAGAGTAGCCAGGGATGAAAGTAAGTCTGTCTCCTGGTGACCATCCTTCAGCTAAGAGATGGTTACCAGGCTGCAGTTCCTGCTGTCTTCATTCTTTCACTATCATTTGCAAAAATTCACAAGCAATCCTTACAGAAAATGGCACTCCCAGCTCCTCAGTGCAGGAAACACTTCCTTTCTCTGAACACCACTTTCCAACAGAAGCCCTGGAAAAGAGATCGCTCATGAGCGACACAGGATGAGGTCACCCTTGCCCTCAATTTAGGGCAGAAGCCTGGACTCCCTGCATTCTTTCCAGAAAGACCAAGCACTTTGTGATATTGATTTAGAGCAAAAAAGACTCCACACATTCTGTGGACTGTTTTCTGGATGGGCCTATAATGTCTCTTTAATTAACAAGAGGTCCCTACTGGATGTCCAAAGGTAGACAATATGAACATCCTTCAGAGTTTTGGCTTCACCTTCTAACCACAGCCCTGGGGCGGCTTAGTGCCATGCAAAACCCAGCTGAGAAGCCAACAACTACCTGTGCTCAGCATAGGGTGTTTGAACGCACTTTTCCACAGAGGTACACTGCACACAATCCTCTTTTGTCTTGTTAGATCTTAAGTCCTTTGAGCAGCACATTGTCAACATCCTTTTCCAACACAGGTGCGGTTCGTTTTCACTATCTCCGTCAGTTCCTGACCTGACCTGAGTTAGCTTACAAAAGCCGAAAAATGTCTTCTTTTGTACGTCTTCTCAAAGTGGGAACGTATTTCTCTTGGAAGCAGACGATGTTTTTCTCTCAGTTTTTGGGCAGGGGTCCATACCCTGACATTGAACAATCAGTAACCTGGCAGCTATCGAAGGTGGCAGAGCTCACGTGCTGCGACTCAAGAGTATTTTCCTGCAGCTGGGTTAAAGAGAGGGTACTTCGCTGCCAGAAAAAAACACAGGCACACAAGTTTGGACTTTTCTGAAAAACTTTATTTTTCATAGTTAGTCTTATTATATCTCTAGCTGAAAGTTTACAACAGGGTTATTATATATGTTATTGGAAACAAAGTGTCAGCGTTCCTACTTCTCAGGGTTCTTTTAATAAGCGCTGCTTATGCTATGATTATAATGATATATATGTATGACAAGTAGTATTTTAATACTGTTAAAGATGAAGTTCAAAAGAACTCAGTGCCAAAGGGAAAAAAAGAGAGAAAAAAAAAAAAAGAAGTAGAGGAGAAATAAACCCTCACAAGCTTAAATTTTTATACGTGTTCTCATTTAGAAAAAAATAGGAGTGTCTTGTGTTTAATTTGTGATATTGGCTTAAATAATTAAAAGACATTTATAGAGTTTTCTAATACAACAAAATTCATATTCATTTCAGCACTCTTCACACTCCTAAACATCAGGGTTTGAGCACAGTTTTTTCCTGGGTCTCTCTCTTCAACTGCCACAGAGGTTCCTCCAGTTGAGCTCAAGTTAGATCAGGAATCTCTTCTCATTTGATCTCTGAGGGAGCTTCTCTTTTTCTGCGCAGACCAGGCAGTTTAGCCATCTGCCTGGGGCTGCAAAGATAGCTGGGGTGAATATTCCCTGCTGCCACTCCTCAGGAAGGCTAGATTATTGTATAGGAAAAAATTAAAAGATCATTAAGTGCTGAGAATATGAAAGAGGATGGAATACAAACTGCAAACCCGTGCACACTGGGTAGGATTCATGTACCCAAACTGGAGCCATTTAGAATTAATATGTTTAATGTAAACCAGATATCTAGGTGCAGCTTACAGATGGCATAGATGGCACACCATAGACAGATGGCATCTCCAAAGGAGGAGTCATCTTCCCTATTATACACACTTATATTGGAATGGGGTAAATAGTCTTGGTATCATCAGCTCCAGAAAAGATCAAGGATCAAGACTCGGGCTTGAATAGTGACCCCAAACTGCCCGTGTCAATATGTCCTTGCTTTCTCTGCTGCTCTCACGCTGCCCACACATAGTTCGGTGCCAACAGGCAGTGGGGATGAGATGGGCAGATTTGGGGGGAAGTTATGGGGCTGCAAACTGTGCCATTGCAGTTCCCCGCAGGTATGCAGAAAGGGCACTGGTTCATTTCATATGTTTGCATAGAACAGCTGTTGTGAATATGGCAATAAAAGAACAATAAATTCTAAGTTTATATGAGACCCAGGACTAATCATTAACCTACTTTAAAGATTCTTGTCTGTTTCCCTATAGCGATTGTGCCTTGACAGCAACATGAGGAAGCAATAAATTACACTAAAATTACTTAATAATTGTCAATAATTAATCAAACTAACAAACTATTATTCCAGGCTCCACTGGACAAATATTTAATTCCTATTGGCTTCATTTCTCCTCCATAAACTGGAAGTAGAACAGTTTATTTCTACAGTATAATTTGTTTCTAATTTCTATGAATGTCTGGTTCTTCAGGGAATGGGCATATGGCACCTTGGCATGACAGGGACCTGGTCGTCGATTCAGTTTTCTAACTACTGCTGCAGTATACATAAATAAGCAATACTAATAATGATGTTTGTAGAGGTGATGGCCCCTGCAAAGCCGGATTACATACTTTCCTGATGGGGCAGATTTATGCCATTTGCCTCATTGATCTGTTAAACCTTGTACCAGGAATGCAAATAATAAGAATCTAATTTACAATTTAGCTGAATGTAGAGAAGTCTTCAATGACACACACTTTTAAGAAGACCCCTGCCAGGAAATTTGTGGCTTAAATACACTCTGGTTGCATAATTTCCCCAAATCCCAGAAAACAGTGTTATCTGGTTACACCTCTTCTAGTATATTATGGCTATGTCTGTCCGAGTAAACCCAGCAGGACCAGGGCCCGTTTTCTGGTTCTTAGGCCAAGCTTCATGCAGAATGCCTTTTCTTTACAACTGAACTCTTTCAACAATTAAAACAACAATGCAAAATACAAACTGCCTGTTGGGAATGACCCCTGTAGTGCTGTAATGTCTGGACCACAGCCAGAAGCAGTTTTGGGGAGCGCTGCTGGAAGCCCCAGAAGGGCTGTTGCTCATGCTGGAGATAATCTTAAAAGTTTAAAAATATACCATAAAGTTACAGATCCTTGCAATATTCCTTGCCTCTGTTTAATTCACTAACATAGACATAAATCCCGGAGGAGGCATCTCTTGCAATAGAGTAAACAAAACTCTGTTACTCGATACATAGGATAAGGATTACAAATCACAAGTCCATTAATATAAAATTCAGATACTTCTTGCTTTTTTATCGGAAAAATCAAGATTAAGTTAATGGCAAATATTTTGCAGGCATATGTTAGTTAACATACACAAGTATTAAGCCATAGCAGCTGAGGACTTTGATGAAGAACAGAATTCTCAGCGGCACCTGACCGATGTTAGATTTTATGCCAAGCAAAGGCAAAACTGCAAAGCTTGCACTTCACAGAGCTTGAAAGAACATATAGCACATAAACATAGAAGCAGAAATTGATAGGAAAGAGTAAAATGGAGGATTCCTGTACCGCTTGCCATATATCAAATGGACTCAGGTTTCTCCTTAAAAATATAAACTCCACTTCAGCCCTAAGTGAGTGAGTGCAGTCTGCTCTGGATCAAAATGGAGCATTGTGATGATCTATTCTGGCCTTAACATCAACAAATCCTTTAAATAAATTCAGATTTCCGTGCAGAGCTTTTGCAGTGCGCTGTATCTGTCTGTGTATATAATGGCCGATTATAGGTCTAGCCGTTGAATGGCTATTCCATACAACGATTTTCCTATGCTGACGCTTAAAATCATAGAATTTACACATAATACACTATGGTGCTTTATACTTCCCAAAGGAGATTTAACAAGTCATCCTGTGAAGAGATTGCTGGGGTGTCTTTTTTTTTTCTTTTTTTTCCCTTTTTTTTTCTTTTTTTTTCTTTTTTTTCTTTCCTTACAGTCACTCTGGTTTTCCCCTGACTACCATTCCCTAGTTATATTGGGTTGAAAGTACTCGCTCTTGTCTACTTTTTAAAGCTAAGCCATCCTGGATGTACCTTTTTCCTGCATAAGAGCCCACGGGGGAAGTCAAGGCTCAAGGCATAGAGATGTGTCTGAACAGTAAGGGTGGGATTCTTCTCACCTAACCTTACGCACCTAAACTTAGGATAGCTACAGGTTTCCTTTTCATACTCATGTCATCTAACAGATTCAACCCATTTTGCCTGTTATCTAGTTTCTAAGAGAGCACCTTTGGTGACTACTTATATTTACTCAAGTAGTTTTCAGATGCCCAAATTAGAAGAAATATATCCCACCTACAGTGAACTAGAAACCTCAGAAACTGGCTGAGTTTGAAGAGTGCATTTTATAACTGCTAAACTGAGAGACAATGGAGAGAGGGAAGAAAGAAGAGAACTAGTCTCCAATGGCCTCTAAAACCCTTCTTCCCTCTTGCCTGGCTTTACTTCTTATTCTTCATGTTTGCATTTTCCAAATAATTTCAAACCTTTCTCTGGCTTCTGTTCTCTTTCAAACCAATCATGACTGTGCAGCTTGAGAAAAGACGCAGAAACACAAATGACTGAATTCGCAAGATATCTATTTTTTTCTGAAGAACTTAAGCTCAGAACAGTAGACAGCTCAAAATATTTTTCTACTTTTGCCTTTTCTCATATACTTCATATGTCCACAATTTTAATGCAAGCTCCTCTAGAAAAGAACACCTCTTCTACAGGCTTCTTTGAAGACCAGACGCTATACAGGAAGATGACTGAGTCTTTCATAGGATTGCAGCTGGTAGAAGGTTGTGAACGAAAAATCAGATAGTAAATCCACCTTGCCAAGTGTCTTGGAAGTAAACACAAGGGATAATTTTTTTTTTTCATACTAAAGAGTAAATTATCAGCAAAGCGTAGAACTGTTGAAGATGTGAAAGTAGTAGACAATGAAATTATCCAGTGCTGTTTTCTCTGTTGATTTAATTTCCCCAAGACTGTAATGCTAGGAGAGATGGGAAAGGAAGTAAGAAGAGAGTCAGGAGAAATGCAGGAGATTGTCCAATGAGTTAAAAATCCTTGACTTGAGATAATTTATTCCTGGATGTTGACTCAAGACACACAAGCTCTATTATTTTTCCTGAATTTTGCTTAGAAGCTATGGAGACTATTGAAACCCAAATCCTGATCTGTATCAGGAATAGTATGGTGAGCAGGGCCAGGGCAGTGACCGTCCTCCTGTACTCAGCACTGGTGAGGCCCCACCTCGAGTGCTGTGTTGAGTTTTGGGCCCCTCACGACAAGAAAGACATTGAGGTGTTGGAGCGTGTCCAGGGAAGGGTAACGAAGCTGGTGAGGGGTCTGGAGCACAAGTCTTGTGAGGAGCAGCTGAGGGACCTGGGGGTGTTCAGCCTGGAGAAAAGGAGGCTGAGGGAAGACCTTATCTCTCTCTACAACTACCTGAAAGCAAGTTGTAGCAAGGGGGGCATTGGTTTATTCTCCCAAGCAACAGGCGATAGGACAAGAGGAAACAGCCTCAAGTTGCACCAGGGGAGGTTTAGATTGGATATTAGGAATAATTTCTTCATGGAAAGGGTTGTCAGGCACTGGAACTGGCTGCCTAGGGAAGCGGTGGAGTCACCATCCCTGGAGGTATTTAAAAGATGGGTAGACATCGTGCTGAAGGACATGGTTTAGTGGCGGACTTGGCAGTGTTTGGTTGATGGTTGAACTCGATGTTCTTCAAGGTCCCTTTCAACCTAGACGGTTCTACGATTCTATGAAACCCAAACGCTCAGAGGTATATTACAGACAAAAAAGGTGAACTTCTGGGGCAAAACCAAATATTCTGAATTTCACACAGAAGTGGTTATTCTCAGGTTTGAGAGTCACTGTATCCCAGAAGTGTACAGCCAAAAGATGTTAATGGAATAAAAGCACCAGATATGTCGTTGCTAAAATATTTTATTGTACATAAATTAACAAGTGGGGAAGAACACAGGCAGGCATGACAGCTCTGCTTTGTCTCCAGTGTAAATGTGAAACTCTGTCCCCCAAAGGGAGAACCTAATAGGCTCATTTAAGATCTAATTGAGCCTTTTTATGAATTTTAAAGAAATAATATTTTGCCACTTTCCTGCAGAAGACTCATGGACCATAAACAGCGGATGCTGTCATTACAATGAGCTGAGAGGCATCTGCTTTCTCTGGGTGGCATTTTTATTGCATTTTACATGCTATTAAGCATACAAAAGGCTGTGTAGTTTAAATGATTAAGAAATGATATTTCGAAGTTCGCACACTTATTTTTAAAATAGAAGTGAGATCTTTACGTGTCAACTTGTCGGCAGCCTTACTACCTCGATCCATCACGGGAGAGTATTCTTACCCAATAGTAGCTTCTAATTAAATTTCTTTTTAGTGTGAAACTCTTCAAACCATGATTGTGCTTAACTGTGTCAGACCTGTCAAAATACATGAAGGTTTGATGGGATTAAATCCAAAGCAGCATTGCACAGAAGGATGTGTCACGGCTAAAAATTTATTTCTTCCTTGTAATATGGGCAGAAATAAAAATTCTTTTTACGGTGATACCTGCATACAAAGCTCACTTAAAACATTGCTATGTCCAGTCGTGTTTATAACGTTAATGATTTTTTTTGACTGAGTAATCATTTCCTTAATATAAATATTGTTACAGAAACCTCCTGCTATTTCATTGTGTTCTGCTTACAATGCCATGGAAATTACCCTAAAACAAAATTAAATTAAAAAAATCTGTTAAAAGGAAGAAACTGGAGACCGAGAATTCCAGAAGACACAAGCAAAGTGCTTCCCTAGGTGGAGAGGTGGAAAAGACTCATTGAATTATGTATTTCATCTCTCTACAAAGCATAGCTATACTAATGCAAAGGTGGAGGAATGAGGTTGTTTAACTCAAAGGTTGCAAAAGAAAAACAAAGAAGATGCTTTATAAAAAGCAGGTTAATCAAGTGAAGTATTTTCTAGACCGGGAAATCTCATATAGGTCTGCAGCTGGCTCTGAGATGAAGCCATAGAAGGGATTCAGATTCAGATATTTAAATACGATTGTGTGCATGTGGGTGTTTGCAGGTGAGCCTGGTCAGTAATCTCCCATTACAGACAGCCAAGATCTAACTGATGCCATCACTGAGAGCCAAAGAACCATTCAGTTCAACCTATAGTAAAGACCAATATTTGGTCAGTCACTCATTCTCTCCATTGACTGTATGGCCTTGATCTTGACCTTGACTGATGATAGTGGGCACTGGGAGACTTACCTCAAACACAGAGACTTAGTTGACTCACATCTTTAAATGTAAGTGGCTGAATCTGGATCCAGGCGACCTTGCTTTACCTTTCCTTTCAACCTCATCTTGTTTTGCCTTATCCAGTTGCATTAAAAGGTCCTGAGGGCAGTCTTGCCCTTGCTGCGTTTGTGGAAGGCCTTGTTTAGGGCCAAGCTCACCAGCTCTGGCTGTGTTCTTCAGGTGCTACCAGACTGTAAAAAATTGTTTATTCTAGTTTTTAAGAAAATAAGTATGTAGTGATATTTTCCTAAAAAAAAATAATTCATGAAATGTGGGATTTCCTTGAAATCAAACCCAAATTAGGAAACAGAAGTTTTCTTACAAAGGCGAGTCCCACTGTAATGGGGAATGACTTGTTGCACCTGTGAGAAGTGAAGAGGCTTGTGGGATTGTTTGCAAGAACTTCTCAGCTGACTTTTTGACAGTAGATGCTTTATTGAGAAAACCGGCATGTAATGCTCCTTCACTTCTTCATCCCACAGAGAACCTCAGGACAGGGGCAGAACATAGGTCAAGAATGACTTTGCGATTCAGATGCCTTAAGCAGCTGCTTACGGCACGCCTGGAGTCAGACACTCCATTATTCAGTCTTCTACAGAAAGCTTCCGGTGACATTAACAGCCTGTATTTATTTTGAAGATAATGTGAAGGGCAGACACCTGCATGATTGTTCTGCACCGTATATGGGAGCAGCCCAAAAATACATCCTGATCAACACCCAAATTAGAAACCTGGAAACAATCATCTTTTTTCCTTCACACGCAGTCACCTCGGAGCCAATGTGCATTTCCCTTATATTGAGGCTGTGTCCCATTATTATTTATTAGCTGTGGAGGAACACCTTGAAACTCCAGACTGAAGTCACTTGTGTTAAATGCTGTATAACCATAAATTAAGAGGCAGTTCTTTTCCCAAAGAATAAATTGTCTAAAAATTAGGTGTTCTGAGAAAAAATATGCGAAGATGAAGGGCCATAAGGGAATTAAGTCTTTTCCTCAAGGTGACCCAACAGATGAAAAGCAAAGCCGGGGACAGAACTCAGGTGTCTCCATCCCTGAGACAGTTCTACACCTGTATCTAATACAATATTTATCAGTTTGCATTCTTGCGGGTCAAATCACTTGAAATTTTTCCTGGCTTCTGTGTATAATTAATAAAATAAAAAATAAAATATTAATATTTTTCTTTTATTCTGTAACATCAGAAGAAACAGTCCTCACACCAACATGTGAAAAAACCCGAAACCCTGTCTCAAGCATATTTTCTGAAGTTAAATAAATCAGATAAATAATTTACTAATAAACACTTTAATTGATAATGTTAATAAATAAAATAAAAATAAGCAATGAAATAGCATTTAATTTATAGTATTACAGTCTCCCTGTATTTCAGGAGAATAATTGAAAATTTTGAAAAACACAGTAGAAGAACAAATTATTCATATTTGTATGTAATTGCATGAATGACTTATATAATGAGAACTATTTATCAATATATAGTTATATACAGACAATATATATTACAAAACTAAATGTATGCAAATGTATATATAGAGAAAAGAGATAAAAATCAACATCAAACTGTTTTTATAGTTTTTATTTTAGAAGACAAAATATAAAAGGATTTTTTTAATTCCATTTTTTTCCCCAGCTTGTATTGCAAACAAGAGGGAAGGGGAGCTTGCCCCACCATGGATTTGCAGTTGCAATTTTAACTTGAAATGTGTAGCAACAGGCTTTGTTTGGGTTTGGTTGGTGGCACTTTTCATAAGCCCACCACGTGTTTTCAATCAGATAATTTCATTGCTACAATAGCAAGGACTCAAAGAGGCATGAAATGGTGTTTGGGGATTTAAAAATAGTATCAGTTCAGTTGGTTTTCAGTTTCATTATTTTATTATTAAATCCAGGCAACTCTCAAATGTAAACAATGTTTACCTAACGTTCATAAAGCATTTTACAAGCAGAAATAAAAATGATAATTACCATCCTCTGTGAGTTTTGTTTAAAACAATCTGAATTTGCCCCTGTATTTTCAGTGCTGTATACAAATTTGTAATGAGGCTATGATATTTAATCAATCACTAGAACAGCACAGATGTCAGGACATAAAAACTCAGGGGTTTGAGTTATGTCCCAGAAGCCTTTAAACCAATCTGCGCTTTATTGGTGAAACAGAAAAATCAAGACTTACTTCACTGGGTCCGTGAGTTACAATGGTGTTGAACTGATTTGAAGCAAAATATAATTAGGTACATAAAATCAATCAAGCAGAATAAAGAGCCAACCTCTGGCTAAACTTACTCCTATTATATCCAGTCCATTAAAAATGGAATAACAACGATATAATAAGGTTAGAAGAAATACGATCATCAGGGTAAGGAAAATATTGACTCTTCTTAAGTGTTCTTTTCCTGGTTGGAAAGAAGGCAATTTAGAGATATTATAATTGCTAAAGTTAACTAATGCAGCCCCAAAAGCTTCATAGTGTAATGACAACCATTTTTTAAACTGTAAAAAATTGTTGTACATTAAATTTGCCTTTTTCAGTAGAGATGGTAAATCAGAAAAACAAAATTTATCGTGGACTAAAACAAAAAATCAAGCGGAAGTTTAATCGGGCAGGCACGCCAAGAGCACACTGGTCATATTCCTCCTAGGCTGCCCTCACATTTATGAAGAAAGAAACCACAAAAATGTTACACATGGTACAGGAAGGTTTTATACAATCCTGTGACTGCATGGATGAACGGAGCCCACATTCCACTTGCTATTCACGTCAGATTGATATTTAGGGAAAAAAAGTTTCTGTCATCACATTAGGCAACCAAGACCATGTTAGTCAGAAGAAGTTGGATATAAAAGTAGTCACTGAGGCACCGTGCCCTGAGACACCTTTTTCAGAAGGCTGATTTTAACATAGCTAAAGCTACATGATAATCTAATTTTTATTATTTTTAGTATGTCCTCTAAAGAAAACTGCATAAGGCTATTTAAGGAGAACATGGCTTTTAAAAAATTTTTATTCTTCTTCCTCCTCCTCTTCTTCTTCTTCTTCTTTTTCTTCTTCTTCTTCTTCTTCTTCTTCTTCTTCTTCTTCTTCATTTTTTAAAGGTAACTTGGCTGGAAAAACTAGGATTACCCTTGAAATTGATTAAATATTTCATATAAAGTTAAGGTTTTTCTCTTGTCCAGTAATACAGAAATATAGAAAATTAAATACAAAATAAGAAATATAAATGTAGAACATAGCTAGAATGTAGAATTTATATATAAATAGAAAATAATATAGGACAACTGTGCATGTTTAGAAGGACAACTCTGGTATACAGGACAGAAGAGAAAGAGAAAAAGAAAAAAAAATGAAGTAAGATAATTCAAGGAAATCGTTCTAGCTAATGAAATATTTAAGATAGCGTTCAGTTGTTTTACATTCAAAACTTAAAAATTTGATGTCAGAGTCTGAGCTAGTCACCCACACATCTTTAATAGTGACTGGAGAACTGACAAAGCATTTAGATAGACGAAATCCATCCCAAATGTCCATGTTTCAGCTCAGAAAATCTTGGCTGTACTTCTCTGAATTTAGGAAGGAGAAAGATGGCATCACTGGCTTCAGATCCTGCAGGATTGTACCTGAGAATTAGCTTAAAACATTTATTTGTTAATCTCCATTGTTTTAAAATTATCCAAAATGCTGACATGCAGCAGGAATCAATTGCTAATTGCCAAACCTCTCACAGATGTTTATAAAGAGAAGTTAAGATTCCTTAATTCACTCACTGCTGCACTTCACTAGATGTGACCCATCAACCTCAGCTCATCATAAAGACATCCCCCCAAAAACCGCACGACTCTTGTCTTCTCTTTGTGCAAAGAAGGGAGTACAGAGATGTGTCCAAACACTTATTTTCAGCAGGCAGCTCTGTTGGCCCTTGGTTTTGTGGAGCAGGGAAAGTGTTGGCATTTTGGATAGAAACCCTTTGCAGGTCTGGGCAGGCCACCACGTAGTCCTCAGGAAGGTGTAACTCCAATAAATGTGTTTAAAGTACCTTCTTCTGGCTACAAAACCAGTAGTCGAGGACTCCCTGGCATGAAGTCCCAAATGACATGGATGAGTATTTGCTGGGCAAGTAAAAGGTCAGTGAGTCTGGTGCAGCCCATGTCATTTCATAGAATCATAGAATGGTTTAGGTTGGAAAGGACCTTGAAGATCATCTAGTTCCAACCCCACTGCCATAGGCAGGGACACCTCCCACTAGACCACGTTGCCCAAGGCCACATCCAGCCTGGCCTTGAACACCTCCAGGGATGGGGACTCAACAACCTCTCTGGGCAACCTGTGCCAGTGCCTTACCACCCTCAAAGTGAAAAACTTCTTCCTAATGTTTAATCTAAACCTGCCCTCTTCCAGTTTGAAGCCGTTCCCCTTCGTCCTATCACTCCATGCCCCAGTAAAAAGTCCTTCCCCGGCTCTGCTGTAGGCCCCCTTTAGGTACTGGAAGGCCGCAATAAGATCTCCCCGGAGCCTTCTCTTCTCCAGGCTGAACAGCCCCAACTCTTTCAGCCTCTCCTCATAGGAGAAGTGCTCCAGCCTTCGGATCATCCTCGTGGCTCTCCTCTGGACACGTTCCAGCAGGTCCATGTCCTTCTTATGTTGGGGACTCCAGAGCTGGACACAGTACTGCAGGTGCGGTCTCACTAGAGCAGAGTAGAGGGGCAGAATCACCTCCTTTGACCTGCTGGCCATTTCCTTGGGTGCTGCTCATTATAGGAACTGCCGTATTTTAATTACTATCCAGGGCTGATACTGGCCTTATCTATTTTTTGATATATATTGTCAAAGAGTCGTACTGTCTTTCCACTGAATCCCGGGTAAAACAATCTCTGCTGCTGTACATGGGGTTTTGCTGATGCGTGAGAGGCCTGGGGAGGAAGGGAGGGAGCCATCGCTGTCTTTCTGTGCTGGTGAGAAATGTAAATTCAAGGAAGGAATCACCTACCCGCTCTTTGGTATCTACCGAGGGTTCACATTAGGTCCCTCCAGAGCATGATCCACATAATCTGATACCCGTCCTGGCAGGAGATAAATTGCTTGTTGGGGGCAGTTACCTACTCC
This sequence comes from Anarhynchus alexandrinus, assembly GCA_008711295.1. Classification (NCBI taxonomy): domain Eukaryota; kingdom Metazoa; phylum Chordata; class Aves; order Charadriiformes; family Charadriidae; genus Anarhynchus; species Anarhynchus alexandrinus. Next base: position 219,557 of record VUYV01000427.1, read on the forward strand.
TAACTCCTTTTTCCTTGGATTGATTAAGGCGCCTAAGGTGACAGCCTCTGTTTTAGACCTCTACAGGCCTCTAATGATGACACAGATGAATTTCACCTTGGATCTAAGCCAATAGTTTCCCTTTCTTCTTCACAGTGACGGTAGCAACCTGCCTCAGCAGAAAACAGTCTACTCCGAGCCTGCCTTGTAAATGCAGAATTTTTCAGTGACTTTTGTTTTGTGACATCTTCCCTGGATTAAACATCACTGCATATTTATTTATTTTTTGCTTCCTTTCTGGGCGTTGAGGATAACCTTAAAGGTTTCACTCAAGTCCTTATTTATGTGCCGCACGTGCTGGCAGACAGCTGCATGGATGCAGGTAGCCCGTAGGTCGTCTAAAGGTAGTTTGTGAGATAGACGCAGTGTGTGTGGAAAGTTTCTCCAAAACCATCTGTCAGACCAGTATGGACACACATGGTTGACATCCGCAATGGGGACTTCCCCCTCTGAGCTGGTCTTAGCCTCTCTGTGCAGTCCATACTGACCCAGTCATCAAGTTGGGGAGTGTGGTTGCCCTAAAGCAGATTAAGTAAAGCATGGTCCAGAATTAACTTTTTCCTTTATGTACCGGGAAAGTAGGACAATTGTCCTATTGTGGACAATTGCCCCATTGCAGACAATTGTCCCATTGCCGACAATTGCTGTCGACAGTCACATTAAGTAACGGTCCCTTACTTTGATAGAATTCACCCTACAAATATCCCTGATGACAAAACCAAAGCTGTATTTCTTGGAAACTGGCAATTGGCCACGACATATTAAGACATCTATACCTTAAAGAAAAGACCATCAGTTAAAATGATTGAAATTCTCACGCTTACTGACATTTGAGAAAGCTGCAACTAATCCAGAAAACCCTTTAGCTCAGTTTGTTGATTCACTTTGATGGATTTGTTTGATTCCTGACAAACTGCTAACAAACACTTTATACCCTGTATGTATGCTACTGAGAAATTGGGGAGCTTTTAGTACCTTCACTGGGCTTTGAATTGGCAACTTAAATTGCTAGGCTGTAACTCGCATCCTCTAAATGTTTAGTCTGGTCCGAATATTCCGTCTGCCTTCTCTGAATTTTGGCTGGATGCTAATCATTTTAATTGAAAACATACTTACAGGTTTTAATTATTTACTCTGAATCCCCAAAGAAAAAGACAATTTAATCTGGAAGAGCCTCTGTGGACACTTAGAATGTCCAGGAAAATTGATAAAACTTAATGAGCAAGAAGTGTCCTGCAGATAATTGGGTGGGTTTATGGATTTTTTTTTTTAATAACTCTGTAAAATGTACAAATAGTGAATTGCTTTATTTTGCTTTAATTTGGCTGTGGGTATTCAAATGGGAAAACTTTTAGATTTGGTCACTTAATTCAACATAGGCAAAGGCAGTGGTAAAAGAGTTTTATCCTGTCTTGGGTGTGAAATTAGTCGAGTTCAGTTTTTCACCAGGTGGACATGACATTCTATAAATTTTATGAAAAACTTATGACTGGAAAATGAAATTTCTCTCCCAAGACAAATGATGACTATACTACATTTCTTTATCTGCTAATTAGTTTTTTAATTGTTATTTACTTTTCTAAAATGGATATTTTCCTACAATAAAATGTTTAGCATTATTAATCCCCATTGACTGACAGGATTTTTTCCCTCTTTTTCTTTAAAAAAAGCTATTTATTGTGTATGTTTTGTTTGGAATAATTCATAAGATCCTGCTAGTAATCATCAGTGCCCTTCTACCCTCATTCAGAATGGCATAAACAGCCAACTCTAGGCATTGACTCCTCCTGGACATTTATGTTGCAGAAGGATGAATCGTTCTTCACTGATTAGAGAGAGAATTGTTGGAAGTTTAAGGTCAGATGACAGGAAATGCCTAGAGCCAGTGCCCACAGATCAGATAAGCCAGTTAAAATCAGTGTTTTCCACAGAAAAAGTGATAACACATGATGCTACAGTCAAGATTTCAAAGCAGCCTGTTCGTATTTATTAATCTCAGATGTTCCCAAAACAGTCATTTTTGGAATGGGAATCACTTCCACATGGTATCTGTCTGAAAGTGAGTCAACTTTCTTTTTTTGTCCGGATCAAAATCCATTCAAACCCTCTGAAGTTGAGGATAAGTGACAAACAAATACAAGTTCGCCATTTTCATGTTAAAAAAAAACCAACAACCAAACAAACAAAAAAATCACAAGACTTTTTCCTTCACTTCTTCAAATATAATGGATCTTCTGGACTTCGAGATCTATAAGCGCCTGAGACCGCAGCTCATTGCTCTGCTTTTGAGCTAGGGTACTGATGTGGAGGGGAAGGCCATGCAGCACCAATATCACTTATTAAGAGACTATATTTAAGGTACCACAGTGGTATCAGCCCTCTTTGGATTTTTGGACAAGTAATTGAATCTGTGCTTCATGCCACTTAACTCTAACCATCTACAAGGTGGTATTTGAGATCTCCCTCCCAGAAGAAAAGTATAGCAGCCTGAAGAAGATGCTTCATCTCATCTGATGGAGATGACTCGTGTCAACTCGTGTTGAAGTACAGTTGTTCTCCCCATTGACAGACTTCTGACATCCCTTCACGCCCTCATAAATCCACAGAGCTTCATGCAGTATGAGTATTGCCCAGCTCAGTACACCTGATCTTTCTACCCTATTATTTGTGTCAAACCTACCTTTTTCTCTTCAATTTTCTTCCCCGTTAGACTATTGCATTTAGGGATTGGCAGAACAGAGGTTTTGTTGATTCTTTCTCTAGGGAAAAATACTCTTTTTATTTGCTTGTTTATTATTTATTTACGTATTTATTTTCCCCAGGGCTCAGCTTGGGATTTGGTAACGTTATATGTGTTTAAAACAAATAAACGGACAGAAAACAGAATCCATGAGAAAGATGTTCAAATAACCAGTTTCCTTGACTGATGCCACCATTTCTTGATTGTCCTGACTCATTTCTCACTTTGAAAGATCTCATATGGCAGCCTTTCCTATTGACATGTTTGGGGTTCGTTAAATGATGAGACTCAGTAAAGGAAAGATGTCAACAGCCCTAAAACTGCATCTCCTGTTCTCATGGCAAATGAAGGAAAGAACTGGAAAATATTTGGAAATATATCACTTTCCTCCCTTCAGTTCATGTTTCTGCCTATTTCCCAAATGGTTCATACCTAATCTAGATGTATCATAGAATTATAGAATGGTTTAGGTTGGAAAGGACCTTGAAGATCACCTCATTCGAACCCCCCTGCCACGGGCAGGGACACCTCCCACCAGACCAGGTTACTCAAAGCCCCATCCAGGCTGGCCTTGAACACCTCCAGGGATGGGGCCTCAACAGCCATACACTGCAGATAGATTCAGGTAGCATTTTAAAGAATCTGCAGGTCTATATATATAGAATTTGTTTCAAAGGGATCAACAGGGCTATTGCCACAAGTTTAAAGGACATGAAAGGGGAATTTGAGAAAAATTTAACTGAGCTAAGTAACAGCACTGCTTGTGCAGGTAGGAGACAAGAGTTTCCACATTTTAGCTCTGGAGACAAGCGTTTCTACACATTAGGTCTGGCACATGTGATCTACGCCACTGTTCCAGCTGGGGTGCTGTGATTGTGCACGTAGGGATGGGAACCCACCCAGAGTGGTGGTTGCTTCTAGCCCTGGTGGTATCACCTAGACCAGTGTGCTTTCTGTATGTGAGCTCAAGAAGCTCCATTGAGTCTTTCTGTTTTAGTCTTCTCCTCTTCCTGGTTGCTATCCCCTTCTTGGAGGAAAATCTATTGCCCTGGAGTGAATTCAATGACTGATACTTTCATGGAAGGTTAATATTGCTTCATACGAGATTGAAATGACTGTAGTCTCTTATACAACATGATGGGTACTTGGGTACCAGAGGTACCGAGGCAATTGTCCCCAACAATAAATATGTACAAATATCTTATTCTTTTCCATGAGCTATCCCACATTTGAGATCTGTATAGCTGTAGAGAACACATCAGGATAATAATACAATAATATTTCTTTTCAAGTCCCTCAGGATAAGAACTGATTGAGTAGCATTTGTCTGAAGTGCAAAAAAAAAAAAAAAAGACGACTGCAATACTGGATGAGTCATGGACAAATCTGTAAACTAGACTGGATAAATCTAATGTTAATCTTCTAATTTAGGCATTGCTGTTATAAGCCTTCCTCTTTCTTACCAACCCCCAAGACTGGAACTCCAATGAATCTGGGACATAAGCAGTTATCTCTCTTTCATCTCTCATCCATTCCTCCATCTCCATTTCTCTCCCTCAAGCTCTCCAGCTCCAAATCCTTCCTGTAACTTAATTAGAAGCCTTACTGAGTTAGAAATACTAAGGCAGAATCCATCTTCTTAAAAAAAAACCCAAAAAAACCAAAAAACAAACTTGCAGGATTAGGAGACCTTTTTTTTTTTTTCCCCAAGGAGATAAAGTTCTCTTCAGATCTTTGTTTATAGCCATCTGCGTCAAACAACAAATGATAAGGCAGAGGAATAAACTAAAACTGAAAAAAAACCCCAAAGAATATCCTTGTTTTTTGCTTGACATGGTTTTAAGGTTTTAGGAGAGGCACAAGAAATTTTGTTTATTTAGGTTTATTTCTTAAAAAAAAAAGTGAGATCGGAACTGTTTGATACGAGCTCAGGCCTCTGGAAGGACATTCACTCTCCAAGAAATTTCATAAAGCTGAAGGTGTAAATAAAACTGACAGGTTGGTTTTGATTTTGTTTGGGTTTGGTTTTCGGTTTTTTATTAGAGTTTTTTATGCTCACATAATACAAACAAATGTATATGATTTCCGGTAAATATTTTCTTATACCAACTTTTGGGTTTGGGATTTGATTTTTGCCATTCCTGTGGACACCAGAACACCATATTTGTGCAATATTTTCTTGTACTTCTTTTTAGCTATAAAAACACAACAGAATATTTTTGTCTTCGTCTTCATGACTGCAGGATACTGACAGTAACTACCCATTGTCTCCCCCCTAACACGCTAATTGCCTAGAAAAGCAATTTGTATTGATGCACTATGATAATATTCACACATTTTGTCCTTTGCGATACTGAAGAAAATCTCAGTTCACACTAAAATGAAAAGTGCTCAGATTTTACACGTTTCAGAGGCTTGAAAATTTGATGCCCCACTATCATTATAAATGCAAGAGAAGACAAGCAAATTTGAGAAAATTTTTGAAATACATAATAAAACAATTAATTAATTAATTTCCTTGTCCATGGCTGACCAGAGAAACAGATTCTCTTTTACCTGCGGTGATGAAGTTGGTCAATTGCTTTGTCCATAAGCTAGCTCAGAAAAGTGACATTTTGATACATCTTTTGAACATCATCGTCATACGAAAAAGGAAACTATGATAATCTAATTCATTTTTCATTCTCTGACATTTAATAAGGAATAGCATTAAGGTAGATCATCAGCATTTGCATACTGTAATTGTTTTTGCATAGGTTTGGGAGGGCTGAGTTAACAGGGACCTGTCAGTTATATCAGCTTTTTAATTAGTTTATTTCACTACTGTTCTCAAATGTCTAAGCAAGTGAATTTTAAGGTAACTTCAGAATAGATTTGTGCCTTAAACTGAGGTATGAATGCAATAAGCTATATATTAGCAAACTAAACCATTTGTGTTTTTTAACCCTGACAGCACTGTTCCTCTCTCCTCAGCTGTTCAGATTTCATCGACTGTTTAATTGAGAATAATGGAAGCATACTAGTTCGTATTCATTCAAATAAATATGAATCAGGGCAACTAAGGAGGAATTAGTCTTTACATTAAATGTCCATTAAAAAATGAGGCATAAAACTTGGGCTAGCCACCTAAAATTACCCACTTCTCTCTGAAAATGGAAGATCAGTGGTCAGGCAGCTGGACTAGATGTTCATTGTAGGTTCCTTCCAACTGAACTATGGAGTCATAGAATCATTTAGGTTGGAATAGAACTTTAAGATCATCGAGTCCAACCATAAACCTCACACTGCCAAGTCCATCATGAAACCGTGTCCTTATTAGGGTGCATGTTTCTGATATCTAATCAGATAAATCCCATCCTGTGAATCAATGGATGGAGGAATAGTAGGGAAGAGAGAGATAACTAATGAGTGTGATTTATAGTGTCCGTCTTATGTCCCCTTTTTGGATGCAGAATGATCTGGAAGGACCCATATCTATCACTGACTGTAGGAGAAACTCAACCAATTTAAGTCAAACACCAGCTCTTAGACAACAGATGTTGTCTGAGACGAATCCCAGCTTCAGATCAGAGGGTTTGTGCCTTAACCTTGAAATGTCCTTCTTCCATCTTCCCTAAAAGATTTCCCTTGAGGGATTAATCTAAACAACAGTGCTGGTCATGGGCAACACTATAAGCGTGTTTAACTGGAAATTGAAGAAACATGTATCATGGTTGGGCTTGAGATATTAACAATGGTATGAAAGATCTATCTTAAAAATTATGAGCTTGATTATTTTAAAATCAAAGTACCAGGAAAAAAAAATCAAAATAAAGGGATAAACTATCAAATATTAGAAAGGGAGGGATTACCAGAAATCTATATGCAGATCTGGTATTGTATGATACCCCCGGTAATAGAACTGCATTCAATAAGGTGGGAAGAAGCAAACAAGCCTATCCTTATTGTTAACAAAATGTTCTGACTCCATTTCCCTCAGGAGAAGCAAGCCCAAGATGTTCATGTCCACCCTGCCTTTCTTCTGAAGCCTTCAGAGAGATGTGGCAGAGTGGAAGGCAGGTCTGTTTTTTAGATACTACATTTCATAGTCCAGCTCATAAACAGAAACCCAAATCGATGCTAGAGATGTATCCCATCCTCCTGCCTCTACCCTGGGGACAAAACCATTTGCTACACCCATGAATCTTAAATCATAATAGGATGAGCCTCATTATTTCATAAGCTGAAGCTTCCTCTGAGAGATGTATTTTATATTTTCAAGCACTGATTTAAACCAGAAAACAATAGCTGTCCTTGTAAGACCATGGACATGTCTGTTGTGACAAGACAACAGTTGCTCTACAACAGCAGCAAATGTGTCCGGTCCAGCTGATGTTCATGGCTCTGTCATTTGTATGCTGGAGTTTTGCTGTTCTGCTTGAGTCTCATCTAACTATCATTTATGCTTTCAATACAAGCAGACAGCTTGTAACTCGGTCTAAATATTCACAGCATTAGCCAGCCTCTAAAAGGTACAGATCTTAATTGCTTGCCTGAGACTGTATTTTTTCCCCCTAGATCATTATACAAGATGAAGCTAAATTAATTTGGCATCCGCAAGAAACCTCGAACACTGCCAAGAGTTCAGAAGACAAACTTTAATAAATGGGAGGGGATTTTACATTGTTCATTTGTGTGTTTCCCTGAAAAGTGTAGCTATGTATTTTTATTGTCCAGTGATTTTCCAACTCATTCTCTTATTTCCTGCTTGTGACCTGCTCCTCCAAAAGTAAGGAGTGATCTGATCTCCTGCAAGAGCTGCTTTTATTGATAGGCTGGAGGTTTGCTCTGAATGTTATTTATTATTTTCATGCAGTCTCTTTCCCACCATGTCCCCCCCTCCTTTGCCAAGCCATACAGTATGCAGACCGTGTAGCTGTTTTCTTGTTAAATTTACCCTGCCATGAGTTTCCACCCACTCCAGCTTCAATTTGTTTGTTATTTCCACCTTTTCTAAAGGTCTTTAACTAATCTTCTAATCTCCAGTGCCCTTCTGTTTTCCTCCAAGAGGGGTGTTGTCAGAACGACAGGGAAGCAGAGACCTCATTGCTCGCAGGAGTGGAGGAGAGAGAAAAGGACTATAAACACGATGCACACGGTCCTGATGAGAAGGTTTTTTCCTCTTGGTACTAGGTCATCTGTGCATTATGGCAAGGGACATAGGAGAAAACGCAGATGCATATTCAGTCCTTGAGTACCACTCTCACACAGCTGTATTGCTTCTGGGACACAAAATATTCCTGGAAAGCACTTTCTGCTCTGCATAGAGATGAGAGCTTGCTAAGGGAGCTCAGTACACAAACATGGAACCTCACTCATGGAGCTGAATGGAGACATGGAACAAACCCAGCTAAATCGTGCTAAAACAAAAATCTCAATACCTTTTAGGCCATTTTAGATTAAATTAGTTTGCTGTCTGGTTGACAATATTTTAGATATTTTGCTTTTTTGAAGTGAAAGAGAGAAAAGAAGTCACATTAACTTAAAAAAAAAAACAACCAAACTACGAAACAACATAGTTATAGCTCCCCCCCCATTATTTGTATATCTAACCTATTTTTTATTAAAGGTTTTCAACAAGCTTGTGATGAAAAGGTCCCATATTTCTACTATCACTAAGGCAAATGATCATTTAAAGGAACAAACAAACCAACCCCAAAACCTGGGATCATGATGATGGTGCTGACGTTCATCCAGGTACAACAATAGTTCAGTTTGTCTGAACTTTTTCGCCATTATCATTGGAAGGCTCTACCACAACGATTTTGCAAACTCAATAGATGAGAGTCCTGTGACAGCACAGTAAGAACAGGAGCAGAACCCAGATGACCTTCATTGTGTTAGAGGAAGTCATCAGTGGTGGAATTCATCTCATGAAGTTTTCTCTGTGTGAGATGGTTGTAGCAGTTACTTCTACAGTCAATGGGTATGTACCCAACCTGATAGGTGGGGGTGGTTGATCAGTACGGGCTATCTTCATTGGCCAAACAGAAGCATAAAATGTCATTTTAGATACTGTGGAGTACCCACCTGGCCTCCGCCTACAATACCAGATGGGTGGGCAAAACTCTCATGTATGTTGTGTAGCATCTGCTAGCCCCGTGCAGATGTTGTCTCGGCTTATATTTACTATATTGGGAGAACAGACACCCAGTTCACATGTAAAAGTCTACATGTAGTTGCCCAAATACAGAAGTCTTAATCTCAGACTGAACTCTTCCCTAAAAACTGTTTTATACTCAATACCCAGCATTCAGATGGCTGCATTTAGGATGGAAGGATTCTGCTGCTAATCACAAAACCATGCTGTCTTGTTTCAGAACTATTATTCCATTCATGCCTGAATTTTCTTCCTTCTCTTTTTTTTTTTTTGCCAGACCCACAAGAATGTCAGCTCAGAGAAGATTAAGTTTATGCTATCTAATGTTGCAGCAATAATGCTCATTAAGACTTTTTTCATTTCACATCTGCAAAGGCCGGTGCCAAGTTGAATCACTTCAATCTACTTGATGTCCCAGATCGTGTAACAATCAGTTAAGAACAAAGCTGCAAAGAGCGATTTATTTCTTCACAGAGCACAATTACAAGCATTGAAAGCGCTCTCTGCACAAATAACTCTAGGTGTTACCTCCTGCCCCTTTTGACAGAGGAGTAATCCAGGCTAGCAGATGTGTGCTGTGCTTCATCTCTTACGCTTCAAATAAAAACTGTATTTAAGCTTTTGTTGGCTTTGTGAAGTTTTATGTTTTATTTTAAATGGGAATAAGGTTCTTGAGTTTCTTCCTCTCTTGGACGATTTTTTTATTTATTTATCCATTCATTCATTTCACTTCACCATTAAGGAATATGGAAGCCTGCATATAGGAAGTACTAGCTGCAGTGCAAAGGAAAATGACAAAATAATGATAAACTTTGAGTGGGAACATGGGGGGATGGAGAGGGAAAGGAACAAGGAGGGAAAGAGAAAAAAAGAAATGAGCAGAAAGTAAATGTAAGAGGCAGAAAACTCTCTATTTGCCTCTAGGTCTATCATATCTGGCTTTTTATTTTGAATTTACACAAGAAAACCTTTATAATCCCCTGGAGTACAACTGAGCAAACATGCAGAGTTGTATAGATTTAGGCCTTTTGAAAGCCCACCACAACAGGGAAAATACTCTGCAAACAGTGGGTGAGGTTCCCTTTAATTTGTTCTAATCTTCAAATTGAAGTTGTGTGCTATTGCTAGATCTAAGCACTAAAGCCAGCTCTTCAAAACTATGAATCTGGATTAAGATTAAGGAAATTTTAGAACAGGAATATTTTAATTTATTTTCCTTACCTTCTGGTGTTCTGGACTCACAGTGCATTTCTGTTGCCTTTTTGGCTGTGACCAAGAGATCACAGGAACTTTTTTCAGACAAAAACAAGCAAGGGAGACCACAAGATGAGTTTTTCACATGTTTGTGTGACTTAAAAAAATACAGATCCTTGCATGACTAGCATTAAAAAACAGCTTTCAAAGGCCTTAATGTCTTCAAACTTTTTGTCTTTGACTGACTGATTGATCAATTTTTATTTACAGTTCATTCAGAAGGCAAATAACAAGAATAAAAGCCAGTATTGGCAAGACTGGAAATGAAAATGCTAAGGAACATTTTACAAGAAAGTGATGCTTTCATAAGCCTACACACATTTTCTTTATCAGTTTGAGACATGATGGGGATGATTAGATATTTGTCTTACTGTGAGTGACTGCCAGATGATGGATTATTCAAATACAGATCACCAATGCTCTGAACTCATCAGGCTCTTGCTGCAGTTGATTGAGGTGCAATGATTGAATTCACCCATCATTCAAGAGAAGTTCGTTGCCGCTTGGGAAATAAGGTCAAGATTCCTTCCATGGCAACACCAACCTTTGAGCTTACTGATTACTATATAAAAAAAGCCACATATTAATTAGTATTGTTATTATTATAAGCAATCTAAATGGTTTGATCTCATTTTCAGTATTAGCTTACGTATCCAGGCCACAGGTTTAATACACATACATTTTTGCAGAAGCTCACAATGTTAAGAAAGGATGAGACCAAGCCTGAAAAGCTTTTTTAAAGCTACCAACCTACAGCAACTCAAGCCAAGTTTGTCAGCGAAGGACTTAAGGGATAGTAGGGACCATGGCCAGCACATCTCATGCTATCACAAAACAAATCATTGTCTTCGGCTAAGTTAAGTGTTGAGTGGTTAGCTCAGTGCAAATTTCTTCCACGATGAGCAGAGAGGAAGAGACACTTATCTGCTGAAGGCCTGAACCCAGTTGCCATAAAGGTTAATATGATTTTTTTCCCATTAACAGATGCAACTGGAGAAACCTTAATTGGGACAGACTGCCAGGTGGAATTATGGGAAATAATTCCTCTTACCTTAGTGGAAACAGGAAGATAAGCATTGGCTTGTCCCAGGTGTTAAATATTACAGCAAACTTAACAAGTAAGAAAAATAAGAATAAGAAAGAAGAATAAGCCTTATTAATTGCTTCATAAAAGTATGGTTGTACAGAGCCCTGGAGGGGTGTTTAATATGAAAATAACATACTGAAAACAAGCAGGTTTTTATATTTCTTTAAGGACATTCAGGATATTCCCTTCCAGCACACATAAATAATGGATTGCCTAAGCTTTATTACTTTTTTGGCATGATTTGTCCTCCTGTCAGGTTTGCAGTTCTTAAAATGACATTTGCAATTTTACCATTTTCCACGGCGGTGCTGGTTTCCTCCTCCCGGCAGCTGGCGTTTGCTTATAATAATGTTTATTGCACAGTCCTCTGGGCCCATTTTCTCATACTCCCTGCAGTCTAATGAATGGTCCATGACATTATTACGGGCTCACTAATTTCCGACCAGCTATTGTTCCAGGGATCAGTGCTTTCAATGTGATGACTCAGCAAGCAGATCCTCAGTCCTAAAAATCTTGGGTTTCATAATGATTTCAATCCAGTTCAGCATTTCAGAAAGGCTGCCGTGTTGCTGAGTCAGCACACATGGGGAGATACCCTAATCTATGTAAAAGAAGCATAGAAAGAGAAAGAAAAAAGAAAAAAAGTGCAAAGAAGTAAATTGAAAAATCATCACGAAGGTTTGCAAGGGAAAAGAGATGATGGTGCCACAATGAGGTGGAGCAACCCTGAGATACTTAAGGGACAAGAATGTCATAGAACCATAGAATGGTTAGAGTTGGAAAGGACCTTAAAGATCATCTAGTTCCAATCCCCCTGCCACAGGTGGGGACACCTTCCACTAGATCAGGTTGCTCAAAGCCCCGTCCATCCAATGTCCATGCTGATTACACTGTTATGGCCCCATCTTCATCTCAGCCACCAGCCAGCCTCTGTGAAACCACATGCCTTTCTTCTAGCTTTCTCCATTTTGAAGAACTTCTTGACAAGACCTGTAAATCTCATCATCAGGGGTCTGTCTTCCTCAGTATTGCACAGCTACCTGTTTTAGTATCCCTGGAGGACCTGTGAATGTCTTGCAAAAGAAATGTAAATGCAAAACCAAAATAACAGACCTATTCCCACACAGTATTCAAGCAAGACAAAGTATAGACTTGGCTGCAAGCTTTCAATATCTAATTTTAGTCCTGATTATAAAATAAAATTAGGTATAAAAAACAGGAACATTTTATTTACTCATGCTAATGTTAAGTAAGTTCACCTCCCCCACTTTCACTTTCCTTGCACAAACACATTCAATCACCAAGGCATAGAAAATTGTCCCTGGCTTCTCTTAGTCAGAGGTTAAGTGTTCTTTTAATTAGATATAATTAAGAAATGCAGTGCAGTATCATAGCATGCTCCTAAGGAAATGGCATGTCTTTATTTGACTATGCTTATTGAATATAGCATTTTTTTTCACTACAGCCAATATATAAACTGTTCCTTTTCTGGATTATAATTAATTGCTGAAGGTCAGTAATTAACTTCTTTGTTTTACAAGATAGGCTGCACTCAACTGCACATAGTGACATAGTGGCAGAGGGGAATACATACAGTAAGGTTTCTCTGGCACTCTATGCAGAAGGAATTTTGCTATGCACGAGTGGTACCAAGGTGCTAATGAGACCCAACTGCCTCATTCAAATAGGCCCTTCTGGAAACCTTTCAGCAGATTATGAGATTTGCACAGACCTCCACCAGCCATGAAAAGACATCTTTTCTTGACTAGGCATTTCCGGAGCAGGTCAGTATTCACAGCCTGGTACCATTGTGTTTCCTTCTCTTGTCCTTGGACGGTGCCAGCCCATGTACTGAAAACCTTTTTCCCACTTCTCGGGTACTTATTAAGTGTTGATGTGGGGAAATGTTTAACCCACAAAAGCGGTGTGAGATGTGAATTCATTGTCTCAGAAAAAAAAAAAAAATTAGATTTGAATCTCATCCTGGAAATAATATCTGCTTGAAATACCTTTATCTGTACAATGAAATAATATTGAGAGCTTCCACACTTCTGAGAGCAAAAATTTTCAGCACAATTTTGCATGAATAAGAGCAGGAACTGAAGGACTCTGGTTTGACACTAAAATAGATGACTATAAATTGCTTTCCTAAATCCTTGATTTTTTTCAAGCTGATAAAGTGTTTTTCACTTCTGCTATGTAAACATGAAATAATTAGACAACTTGCAGTCTTCTCCCCAAGACAAGCTGAAAGCTGTTGCCCACTTCTGAGGTTTTGAGTGTCCAACAGAGTTCTTGTTTTTAATTTGAAATGTTGTCACCCCCTTAACTTGGTGGTGTAAGTTTTAATGCTTGTTTCTAGCATACAGAAAGCTTCATCGGTTTCCAGTTCACAAGGTGTGCTCTGGAATGTCAAAAAAACCCATGCAACAAAAGGCACACACTCCACCTCTCCTGCAAATACTTCAGGAGGCGTGGATTAAGCAATGCCTTTTGTTTAGAAATAGGAAATTGGTGAAAACATTCATTGTAGTGCTGCCAAAAAGATGTTAACAATGCAAACAGTGCAGAATTCACTATAACCAGCAGCTCATATTGCATCTCTTCAGCAAGATTTCATCAGCCTGCAAGGACTGATTCCCCTTTCAGGACAGATGTGAATTAGACCTTTTGACCTCATACAGTACTTTTCCAAAGTGACTAACCATGCCACATTACTTCCTAAGACTCTGTGGGTGTCCATGGTAACTAATTAAGGGTGAGAAGTTTGCAGTCCCTGTTGTTTGGTCCAGATGTATGCCCAGCATAGAACATCCTCCAGATATCTACTAGGAGATACACTATTAAAACCTTTTCAGAGCAATGCCCCTAAGAGTCAGCATAGTTGGATAAATGCACAAGCTCAAATATTTCATAGAATCATAGAATGGTCTGGGTTGGAAGGGACCTTGAAGATCATCAAGTCCAAGCATCAACCTAACACTGCCAAGTCCACCACTAAACCATGTCCCTCAGCACCACATCTACCCGTCTTTTAAATACCACCAGGGATGGTGACTCTACCACTTCCCTGGGCAGCCTGTTCCAATGCTTGACAACCCTTTCCCTGAAGAAATTTTTCCTAATATCCAATCTAAACCTCCCCTGGCGTAACTTGAGGCCATTTCCTCTTGTCCTATCGCTTGTTACTAGCAAGAAGAGGTCGACACCCACCTCTATACAACCTCCTTTCAGGTAGTTGTAGAGAGTGATAAGGTCTTCCCTCAGCCTCCTTTTCTCCAGGCTGAACAACCCCAGTTCCCTCAGCCGCTCCTCACAAGACGTGTGCTCCAGACCCCTCACCAGCTCTGTTGCCCTTCTCTGGACACACTCCAGTACCTCAATGTCTGTCTTGAAGCGAGAGGCCCAAAACTGAACACAGCCCTCGAGGTGGGGCCTCACCAGTGCCGAGTACAGGGGGACGATCACTGCCCTGATCCTGCTGGCCACACCATTGCTGATACGGGCCAGGATACCATTGGCCTTCTTGGCCACCTGTGGCTCATGTTCAGCCGGCTGTCGACCAACACCCCCAGGTCCTTTTCTGCTGGGCAGCTTTCCAGCCACTCTGCCCCAAGCCTGTAGCGCTGCATGGGGTTGTTGTGACCCAAGTGCAGGACCTAGCATGACCTGGTTGAATTTCATACCATTGGCCTCAGGCCATTGATCCAGCCTGTCCAGGTCTCTCTGTAAGGCCATCCTACCCTCAAGCAGATCAACACTCCCGTCCAACGTGGTGTCATCTGCAAGCTTACCAAGGGTGTACTCGATCCCCTCCTCCAGATCATTGATAAAGATATTAAAGAGTACCGGCCCCAGTATGGAGCCCTGGGAAACATCACTTGTTTCAAATTGAGGAAGGAAATCAAATCATGAATGGTAAATGTGATCCAGATTTACTCCATGAGTAATCATCTTGTAAAAACACACACCTGGGTAACCAGCCAATAGAACAGATCATTGCAGCCACTTCTCTCCTGTTGTGCTAAATATTTACCTCTCTTCAACTTCTATTAGAGAAAAACATTACACGTGTGTTTGTGTTTCCATTCTTTTACGGGTTTTCTCCCCCTTTTTTTTTTTTCTCCCTTGGCACATTTTAGCTCCCAGTTACATCATGAAAAAACAAATAGATCCCACCCCAACAAAATCATTCTGCCTTGTAATGGCTTTTGTGTTAGTGTTCCAAAGAATTATGTTTCAGAAACAAATATTCTTTATGATTTTAAACACAGAGCGATAAACAAGATGATTCTCTACTAAAAACCAAGGGTGTTTTGCCATAAAGGGAATAGGAAGAAGAAGTCTCAGAAGAAATATTCCTCCAGCAAATATTTCTGCTCTCTGAAATGTGTCACTTCCATAATTCATTCTGTGCTCTGGGTAATACACAAGACTGTACTGGAAATGAGCTTTTAATTAGTGCTCTAGTGCAAATACCAACCACCTCCTGTGTTAATAACTAATGTTTGGGACTGTAAATGTTTATCAGGTAAATATCATGTAATTATAAGGATTCATCTGACTTCAGGCATGGAAAACGAGTGTGATGAATTTGCTGGCTCAATCACCCAGTGAGCCAGAGAGATCAATGGATGGCATAACATAGCACTAGCAGAAGATGCCAGAGGTCAAGGGAAGTCTGTAAACTGGTTCATGGGTAAATGAGTCTCAGGCACGACAGTGACATAGCACAACAGTGATTTTTATATAGTTAAAAGTCACAAAAGAGGGATTCACATAACCACACAATGAATTTTATTGGAAACGTCGTGGTGGTTAGCTTCTGTGAAATAGCGAAGGCTCAGTGCTCTCCACGAGACATTTGGAGACACATTCTCCCAGAGTGGTTCAGAGTAACATTTCCGGAACCATCAGTTTTTCAAGTGTGGCATGGACAGAGACAGGATTGCAAGGTTAAGAGCCCAGAGAGACACTACACAAGGAAGAGGTAAGTTCTGTACCAAGCAGTAAAGATAGTAGCTCTGGAGGCAAATAAATTTATATGTGTTTTCAGATGGATTTTTAGCATGCACTAAAAAGAAATTGCTGGATCTAAATCTCCCTCTTCCAGGGGAGAGCCGTAACCAGAATTCATTAATCAGCAGGTTGTCATGGTGGTAATGAATTTATACAATTATTTCTACAAATATGCAGAATTTATACAAACAACTCAAATAAACCTAAGCATAGGCTCAAGCCTGAATTTACACACCATTTGCATGCACTGTAGTTGCATATGACTCACTTCTGGCAGCCACCCATGGCCATATCTAAGCCTGAGGGAGTTCAGCGCTGCAAAACCTCCTCAGAAATCCCACAGTTCCCCATTCCTGAGTTCCACTCCTTCTGCAACTTGCCATCCATCTCAGCTGCTCATAGGCAGAGACAAATTTGGAAGGACAGACAAGACAGATAACCAGAAGATGTTTTGTACCACCATGGATTGGCATTCCGAAGTAAAGTGAAGTTAAGGGTAAAGGAGCTCCAGTGGTGAGGAATGGGTGAGGACAATTCTTAGGAAAAACCCTAAATATTGCTGCAGACCCAGGTTAAGGCCACCAAAAATGAAAAGGTGATTTCTGCTTCTGAGGCATCCTTTCAAGAAGGAGGCCTGTCTTGGAATGCAAGTCAGCATCCACCTGTAGGAACATCTGCCCTTTCCTGTGCCCTGCTGTCTCGTTGAACCACTCAAATAAATAAGCAATATGGATCCCAATAGGAAATACAGAACTCGATTCCCAGGAAAGTCATGTGAACTTGGGCTGGGCACTTTATGCTGATCATCTTCATAAGGTCCAGATTTGCTGTTGTACATGAAAACTCCATATATAATATATAAAGAAAACCTGGCACCTCAGAATGGAGACTAAAATGCCTCTGTGCACTTTAAGAGCTGTAGTGAGCCAGCTAGTAGCACAAAGTAGACCGGAGGTGGGAGAGGAACTTAGTTTCAACTCTTGTCCCTCTCTAGAATTCAACACTTCACACAATGCTGTAAGCAAGCGATTTTGATACTGCGGTCTCCAGAGCTGGGAATCTTTTCCTCAGAAGAGGGTGGCAACCTCACTTTTTGAGCACAGACAGGAAAGATCAAGCTGACCATGCTGGAACCCACCTCATACGTGATAGCCTCATGTACAGAGCATGAACTTACAAAATAAGCACTGGGATCCGAACCCACCTCATACGTGATAGCCTCATGTACAGAGCATGAACTTACAAAATAAGCACTGGGATCCCAGGTCCTTCTCATTACCATGGCCTCAAATACATGCCTTCTACAAAAGTGCTCTAGGCAACAGAGTCTAATTAGTGTCTGAATTAGGGAACAGCAGTAGTCCCCCATCACCAAAGACTTTAAATTAATCTGGAAAATAAAGAAGGGAGGTAAGGCAGTCTCACTCAATTGAATCCTCAGCTGAGAAGCTGATATAAGTCTTCGTGTCTGGGTTTGAGCATATTCAGTTACCACAGTGGTCCACACTGAGCGTAAAAAAGGGTTGTATATATACTGTTCTCTGGAACTGTTTTTTTTCCTTCATTGGGCTGGATTCATCTGAACAGATGTAGGCATCTTCTCTAAAAAGCTGTATATTTGAAAAAGTGAACATATAAAACTTTTTGTTGTCAATGGAGGTGTACTGCATAGAGACACAGGAGAACACACTGCAGATCAGGATGTCCAAAAAAGTCAACATCTAAAATATGTCAGAGGAGTTATCTTTTAAAGCACCTATTTAAGGACAGAAAAGAATCTGGGGTGACCATCTCAGCTAATGATGTCTCTAGCATCACTGGCTACAGCTATCAGTGCTCAACCTAGCACTTTGCCTATCAGATCAAGCACTGAATTAACTTATTTTTTGTTAATCTTAATTTCCCTGTGCCTCAGTTTCCTGCCTGAAAGTGTAAATCGGTGTAACGCCTCATCTCACAATGGCTGTGAAAAATAATTCCTTTCATGTTTGTGTAGTTCTCACTTACTGTGGTGACAAGAACCTGGAAGAAGTTAATACGCTTCTGTCTTCAGATCTTGGAGTGTTTGAGAAGTGTTCAGTAAATAGGACAGAAAGTTATGTCAAAAGTAAGGTAAAACCAAATATTGATGACCTGCCTGTTTGAAGATTACCAGTAGACTGGAAGCTCTCCCACTGGGAAAATTAGTAATGCAGTCAAAAACTATGGTTGAATTTTACTTCCTCAGATAGAAAGGACCACTAACGTTGTACAGGCAAATACTCTTAGTGTTTTCAGACTGAATGATTTTAACCGCAGCTTCAATGTTACTTTAAATAGTTTTCTTCAGATGCAACCTGCACAACAGTATATTCAGCACTGTATATTTCAAACAAAGGCATCACTGTGTTACCAGGTGAAAAACAGATTCTGTTGCTACACTGAAGATTTTGAAAACTGTTTTCTGATTTCAAGTTAGAATACAAATTTTCACCATCTGTAGTGGATGAGAAATTGTGAAAAACAGTTCTGTGTCGGCATTCAAGTATTTAGTTTTAACTTCAGCTTCTTAAAAAACAAAATTAAAAATTAGCTCTTTAGAAATGAAATGCAAATTAGGTGTGGGGGAGAAGGGTACCTATAACTCCAGCTAATTTATAAGAAAATAAAACTAACCATTACATTTTTTTATTCCTCAAAGATAAATGCTGGGGAAAAAAAAAACCTAACAATTACCTTTTCAGTGTCACTGGTCTTCATTTAGTAGTGAAGTATATTTTTTTATGAGTTCAACCTTTTTCATCTCCCTTTAAAGGCATTGGAAAAATGCTTGTTGATTAAGTTGGATCAAAATATATCCCAAGATATTTGGGATCTATATGCCCAGATAGGCTTTGCATCC
The DNA here is from genome assembly GCA_008711295.1 of Anarhynchus alexandrinus. Classification (NCBI taxonomy): domain Eukaryota; kingdom Metazoa; phylum Chordata; class Aves; order Charadriiformes; family Charadriidae; genus Anarhynchus; species Anarhynchus alexandrinus. The sequence goes on from VUYV01000427.1 coordinate 238,716, forward strand.
CATAGCTAAAAGTTTTTCTGTTGACTGAGCATATGCTACTGTACAAATACTACACAAAATATATTCCTGATAGGATACAGCTAGCAGGGAAAGCACAGTTGAATCATAACGGGAGAGAAAGATTTTGTACAGTGATTTTGAGTCCAATCTGCCACACCGAATCTTGGCAGGAAACCTCAAAAGTTTGTCAGGTTTTGTATTCTTGGTGCACAAAGAAACACATTTATCACATGGAATGTTTATTCCAAAAGGTTCTATTTTAAAGGTCAAAGCAAGGTGGTGATGGCTGGGAGTTAACTATGACTTGTAGCAGATACTTTCTTCATCGATAGTTTAGGGAATGCAACCCCAGTCTATAGCCATCTTAGCCCATCGAAGTGATTGGTGTTGGCAGAGGTAGAAGGGAATTCAGAAACCAAGTATCCATGCATCTGAGGATGCTCACAGATGTGCAGCTTCAGGACCACTTTCAAACAGCTTCTGTCACATTAGTTGCCGCTGTTCAAGTCCTGCCCTGGGACATAATCCTTCCTGAGTGTGGGAAATGTATCCTTCGACAAAAAGCCACTCTCTACACAAGAGCTGGCAATCAAGATTATTCTTTTAGTTTCTCTACCTGGCAACGTTTCCTGTGATATAGAGATAATATTTACTTTTATGGGATATTCTTCACTGTGAGGGTGGTGAAGCACTGGAACAGTTGCCCAGAGAAGTTGTGGATGCCCCATCCCTGGAAGCACTCAAAGCCAGGTTGGATGGGGCATTGAGCAACCCGGTCTAGTGGGAGGTGGCCCTGCCCATGGCAGCGGGGTTGGAACTATGTGATCTTTAAGGTCCCTCCAACCCCAACCACTTTATGTGTCCTGGTTTTGGCTGGGATAGAGTTAATTTTCTTCTCAGTAGCTGGTATAGCACTGTGTTTTGGATTTAGGATGAGAGTAATGTTGATAACACACTGATGTTTCAGTTGTTGTTGGGTGGTGCTTACACTGAGTCAAGGACTTTTCAGCTTCTCATACTGCTCTGTCGGCAAGGAGACTGGGGGTGCATGAGAAGTTGGGAGGGGACACAGCCAGGACAGCTGACCCAAACTGGCTAAAGGGATATTCCATAACATATGATGTCACGCTGAACAATAATACTAGGGGGAGTTGGCCAGGGGGTGATGGCCGCTGCTCGGGGACCGGCTGGGCATCGGTCAGTACCTGTGGAGCAATTCCCTTGTGCATCACTTGTTCTGTGTATTCTTTTATCATCATTATTATTTTCCCTTCCTTTTCTGTCCTATTAAACTGTTTTTATCCCAACCCATGAGTTTTACCTTTTTTCCAACTCTTTCCCCCATCCCACTCTGGGGGGAGTGGGTGAACGGCTGTGTGGTGTTTATCTGTCTGCTGGTTTAAACCACAGCAATATGATTCTATGATTCTATAATATGTGAGGTGCCCTCTGGCCTTGTTTCTGATAATTATGCTGCACAAGAGAAATTGTCCCTGTTACTAATTAGCCAGCTGGCATTAAAGGACTGTTTTGCTGTCAAAACCAGGTTGGGGGAATTTTTTTTTCTCTCTCCATCACACACTGTGCCTCTGTCATTTCAACAGGTTCTCTTCCTGTCAGACCAGACTTATTCGAGATGTTTGGTAATTAAAAAAAAGGATGAGAGAGAGAGAAAGTAGACTGTTTAATTAAAAACATTCTCTGAGGAGTACCCATTCCTCAACTTAATGTTTGTTCTGAAATAGAAAGGATCTTACCTAAATGTTGAATTATTCTTTTTTTGTTCTTGGCTATGAAGAGGGGCACAGGCTGTTCATGTCCTTTGGCTGAGGACATGACTGGCCAGTTTGATTGATCAGTCGTTCACATTAGCAAGTTACCAAAGGTATGTATTTTTATGATGTTGAGCAGTACAAATATGTTTTCAGGATCATAAAAGCACGTACCTTTGAGAACTTCTCGTGAACTTCAGTCACAGAGCCATAGCTCATAATGATATTCTCTGCAAGACTCCTTTTCCCCAGTAAACTTACACTGTCTGAACTAAAGTAAACTTTCTGCTTGCTGTCGTCAGATCAGCAGTTGGTAATCACACCTCTTACTGTGATACCCAAGAGGTATTCATGCACTTGTAGTGACATCAAAGTTGAAGACAACAATAAGTATTTTAACCTGTCTGTTATCCGTGCCTGTCAGAGCCTGGTTTTCGTGCACACTGAATGGAGAGAAGTAAAGGTCATATCCAGATAATCTATTCAGATGACGTGCTTATTCATCTCCTTTGATTACTTAAAGCATCCCTGATTACAGTGGTCAGATTCAACTCATGTACCATTTACCAGTCATAATAGACATTTACCCATGAAGCAGTCACGCCAGTCTCCCCTGTGGTCAGTCAGTGGAAGGTGATATAAACCTCTAGGATGCAGCTCAGTGTGTCTATTTTGAATGTCCATTAAAGGATGGGATGAATTGTGCTCTAGACCCCATTCACAGCTCGAGGGAGCCTCAAGGGAGCCCCGGAGAAGCAGCTGAGATATGCCACCTCTATCACAGACACCTATGTTTTTGCAGTTGACTATGAGTCAACAGATATTTCAGTCGTTCATCCCTCTCTTAATTTCACATACTCCAGCAGTACCTAATTTTATTTGAGGCACCATGTTAGGAGGGCTGAATAAGACCAACTTGGACTTGCTGGTGCCTGTTGTTACTGAAAGTGGTAAAACTGGATTTCAGCAAAGCCTGATGTGTAACATCCTGCCTCACACAAACAATCCACCATCTAAGAAACCCAGGGCAGCCAGATCCTTTAAATAAGCTCATGAGTGGGTTTCATCCATACCCTGTTTTTGGAGATCTCAAAACTAAGCCCTTTCCCCATTTCTTCAGATAAACATGCAGCCTGTTAAACCTCTGTTTTGAGAAACCGTTCCTCAGCACAGCAGCTCTATTTCATCGCCTGCTGAATGTCGTTAGCTAGTCATCTCCTGCCTTGTCCCTTGTCACCGTTTTGGTAGCAGCTGGATTAAGCAAACATGGGCCCAACAGGTTCAACTTGATTTGCAACCTCAAAATAGAAACCTCCCGGTGGAAAGCTGTTGATCCGTGACATTATATTAAAGGTTATTTTCCGTTCTGGGATCCGCCTGGTGCATTAAAGCCTTCCCTGGCAAGAGGTGTGGACGAGAGTAGCAACAGTTTTAATTGCCCGGGAAAGAAAGCAGTGAGAACCCACACACAGCAAAATGTAGTGAGCTTTTCTTCTTCTTTACAAGCTGTGGGTTGTGCTGAATACAAACCAGGTCTCCTGTTCTGGTCATTGCCGCTACAGAAGCGAACTAAAAAGGACTATCAGAAACTGTTATTGCCCTCTCATTTCCCTGTTTTGTTGAGGGAACCATTGGCTGCCACCTTATCATTAACCACTCTTTTAATGCTTTAGGTTTGCACTTACTTGAAAGCAATTCAGTGGAGCGGCCTTTGATGGAGACATAGAGTCAGAACAAACTCATCCCTCCCAGAGGTGCCCTTGATGTAGGTGAACGAGAGATGTGGCACCTGGTTGGGGAGCGTCGCCTTCCCACCCACCTCCCCTCCTCCCTACAGGCTTGCAACCCACAAAAAGCTCCTCAACATCTCAAGGTTGCCAAAGAATTTGTGCTTGTGCTGGCAGGAAGTACCATTGTCCTATTTTTTTCTGATTTTACAGATTAACATGAACAGCCCTGTGAAAGCCTGGGGCAAGTGTGCTTTTAGCTAGCTACAAATACAGAGCAGAGCAGTGTTAGGGTAAGGGAAAGCAGAAGCTTTTTGCCCCAGAGCAAGGAAAGGATGATGCACCTGCAGAAGCAGCAGTTCAGCTTACATGTAAAATTTTGCAGTATGAGGGTTTTGCCGTAACAGATCTCAGCAATTTTTGAAAAATGAACCTTCTCTCTGCCCCTTCCTTTTTGTCTTTAAGGCTGATGGAGTCATGACAAAGACACGATAAAAACCAAGACAAGGGTTTGATTGTTCCTGAGGCGCTTCCAAAACTCAGGGCACCTTTATGTCAGGTGCTGCGCGCAGTCAAAACTACAAAACATCTTTAAGTGAGTCTTTCAATGACCCATAGCTGGTATGTTGCATAAACAAGACTTAAATGTTGAGTCCCAACCCCATGCCCTAACTCTGCTGCCAACAGCTGGCTGACCTCTCCATAGACTACACTCCGATAAATTCAGCCCCTTACCCAGTTAGTTTTTTACCTTTAAGGAAAGGTGCAGTCATACTCATAAGTAAGTGTAACAATTAGAAGGGAAATTCCTTTTTTTAAGTGATTTTGTGTTTCAAAGAAGAGGGTTTGGAAATATTCCAACTGATAAGGAACACAAGATTTTTCAGAAAAAAAGCTCTCTCAACCATCTTTTGAGCCTTTCCCTCCGCTTTAGTCTTTCCCTAACACTTCAATCTCTTACATGCGTTACGCAAAGGGGGAGCATAAAAATGCCTGGTTATTGTAGATCTGCAATAGTTTGCTTTGTTTAGTTTTGGGGTTTTCCAAGACTGTTTTAAATAGATATAAATAAAAAACCCTGTGGTTATCTTTTACTGGAACATACTGTGATAGCAGAGCAGTGCCATTGCTTCATGGGAAGAAACTGTGTGACAGTGCTAAAAAAAATGTGATAGCTTGTGTAATACTCTCCCCTGGGTCACCCACCTAGAGGGCACTTTTTTATGCGATGCAGATGTGGAAAAATCATGTCCCAGCTTCTTTCACTGCTCCCTTTCCCTTAATCTTGCCTGACCTGCCTTTCAGACCAAGAGTTCTGTGCAAATCATCAATGAAGGGAGCAGAAAACGCGAAAGAATGAAAAACAAAAAATGTAAAGCAGCAGAAGGGAACATTATGTTAGAGATGTGTGGCAAATGCCATCTTTCCTGCTCAGCGGGGTTTTGAAGTGCAGCATTAGCCTTGAAATTTTACTTTGCTGGTGAGGAATGAAAGATGCATAGCTTTTTTGATTTTTCCCCCCCTTTCTTTCTGAAAACATCTCCCAGAGACAAGATTATAAAAACACAGGACAGGGTCGGGCTTTCTGAGATTTGAGGTCACTTCATTCAAGAACATCTACCATAATTATTTTTCTAAGCATTGGCAGTTCATCAGCTTAAAGTCTGTATCACAAGACCACTTACAATTGGTATGTGGTACAGGGTGTGAGATAGAGAAGAAATTAGTTACTACCAAGACGGCCTGTAAGGTGATACCACGTGCATCAAAGCAGATTTTATGACTACATGAAGGGTTTTTAGTCTCTAAGTTGTAGATCATAATGTAGGCTTTCAAACAAAATTGACTTTTTACTAGGGCATGTAGTGATAGGACAAGGGGGAATGGCTTTAAACTGGAAGAGAGCAGGTTTAGATTATACATTAAGATCGGAAGTGCNATGGCAGGGGGGTTGGAACTCGATGATCTTCACGGTCCCTTCCAACCTAAACCATTCTATGATTCTATGAAAATGGAGACATGACTTGAATTGTCATTCAAAACTTGGACATCTCATGATACTACCTGCTACGTCCGGGCTATCCAAAATGAAATTTATGGCTCGACAAGTTATACCCTGTACAGCGTCTGTAAATCTGCAATGATTGTTAGGACAGAATTCAAACACAAAGCTTCTATTTCTTGACATAATAAAATTAAAATTAAAAGTCCCATTGAAATTAGACAGGATAAAAGGGTTCTGCACAGTGCTTACCAGTCTTTCATGCCTGGAATTCAGGAATCTAGAAAACTGGGATGCTTTGTGTCCGTCACCATATGTAATACAGCCAGTTTGTGGGTAACGCCTAAACCACAACACTCCTATGCAATAGCTTTCTTAGATAAACATAGGCAGCTTGAAAGATGCTTTATTACAAACCCCAGCAAAGCTCTCAGGACATTCCTCACTCACTGCTGTACCAATCCTATTTAGTGCAATGTTCTACAGACCACATTCCCACAGATGCCACCTTTGGGCAGGAGGACCAAACTTATCCCCTCCTGATCTCAGCCACATCCTGTGCCTTGACCTCCCTTTGTAGTGATGCTGTGTGCAACTGAGCTGTCCACCAGATTAGGGCACTGATCCGGCTGAAAATAACTTCTTCCTGGTATCTCTTTAGGTGGGTTGATTTTTTAACTAGGTCAGTTCCTTGGTCCAAGTCATTATATAAAACCAAATCTACTTGCAAAGACGTTTGTTGACAGGGACAAAACTGGAGACTCTTTCTGGTGTAAAGTGTTCAGATAACAATGGCTTTAGGGTACGTCTGCTCTATGATATCACTCGTGCTTATGCGGACATGTGACAGATTTTGATGCAACTAGCTCAAGCACTGCCAGTAAGTTTATCTTAGAAACACTAACCTCCATATGAAAGAACCTGTATCCCAAACCGTTAGTTTTACAGTTCTGTTTTGGTAGAGACTTAAGAGCCAATAAGCAAATGTCTGCAAGCTGTTATTCCATTTTTTACCTTCTATGTTAAGAAACCATCATGGATTTATTGAGAAACCTAGGAAGATCTTGATCTTTTCTCCTCTGACCAGTTTTTCACTCTGATAAGTAAAGGGAATGGGACTCTACAGAAGCAACACCTCATCCCTCTTGCTACGAAAGAATGCAGAACACAACCTGGATTGAACTTCTTATTTAGGTACCTGCAAAGTTTTACAGGTGTCAGGGGCCATAAATACAGAGAAGCCAAGCTGACTTTGGTAGCCTGGTCTCTTGGGTATGCTGCAGAATGAGCCCTCAGAAATGTGTCTTGAACTGTACTATGGCAAACAAACAAAAAACCCAAACAAAAACAAACAAACAAAAAAGGCTTTTAATCTATTAATTTTATTTAGTATATCTTGGTATTATCCTGCATGCTCTGATTATTCTCTGTATATCAGTTTGTGCCGTAATTTGAGTTTTAGGGGAAAATCTATTTCCACCTTATCCATAAATCTCAGTGATGATGAGGCACATTCTTCAGTGTCATTTCATTGTATTGCATTGACCAATATGATTTTTTTTAGCCTTAATTGATTATTTTTTCATCTCAGTGTATCCAATTTAATACTTGCCAAAGTAAATGTTGTTTGCTGTGACTCTTCCAGAACACTGGCCTTTACAGGTCCCTTGAATAATGATAAGGACAAAAGTCATCAGGCTCTGAAATTCTAGCGATTCACACGGCAGACAGCAGTTGGTTTCATGTTGATATTTTCTTAAACCACGATTCCTGGAGTCCCTTTCCTTCTTCCAATGCAGAGAAATTTTGGAAGCTTGGTCAGTTGCTGCCCAGTGTGTTCATCAATATTTTGTTTTTAAGTTCCTTAGCATTCCCAGCATCATCTTGTCTTTTACCCCAAGGGAGACCTGAGATTTTGACTGGAGCTATTGGCACTATCCAAATATGAACAATACTCTAGCATAAAGATGGGGAGGATTGCAGTTACCGCCCCACTTCCCACCCCTGGAAATCTTTAGATGAGGTTTCTTTGCCATGAAAGGGTGATGGAAGTCAGTGAGCCAGTGGCAATTGGAAGGGAAGTGCACTATAGATGGAATTGCACAGTGGAAGACAGTTAACCTGCTACAGAAACCAGTGTACATCCCTTGACATCTTTTGGATGGTCAGACCAGCTTTGTTTCGGTTGGGTCCAGAACTACTGGGTGAATGTCAGACTCGCTTTGTGTGGGGCAAGCATCAAGGAACTCTGGAATATAAGTATTGGTTGTGTCTCTGCAGCACTCCACCAGATTTAGCAAATCTCACTGTGGGTCTATGTGTCAGTTTCTCAGATTGTAATTTAGGGATATGAAGGCCCATTCACAGCTTCAAAATACTTTTGGATTTAGAAAAATGGTAAATGTGTAAATCTAATTTAAACCAAAGAGATTTTTGATGAAGTGACTAGTACTTACCTGCACACACATGCTAATTACTGCCTTCTAATGTAAGACTAATTAAGGAAGCTCTTAAAATTCAGTAATACTAGCCTGACATCTGAATTGTCTTGATTTTCAAGAAGAGACAGGTGCTTTGGTTTTTCCTGTGTCTCTTCCCCTTCCCCAACTCTTTTAGGAGTAATAAGTAAATGAGAAATAGAAAGTGCTACTGAGTTCTCCCAGGCTCCAAGATGTCATGCCTCTATTTCAGTTCAAGGTCAAGATATGTTTGATATAGATATTTTCATGTGGGTTAAGTGTTTCAGGTTGTACATTCAGTAAAGATCAGTGCAGCGTAGAGACCTATTGTGTTGACAAAATGCAGGGATGGGATTCAATTACCAGGCATAGATTTATAGTACCATCTGAAATCTCTAGGATACCCAAGACATCTACACAAGGTTGGCAGAGGTGACCCAAGTTTTAAGAGCCCCCATTCTTCTGCAGCAGCTGGAGGCAAAGCAAAATAGCTTCAAGTTCCCCAAATATCACCAAATGTTTACCTGCAGGTAACTCAATCAAGCCCTAAGAATCTACTCAGGATGAGCTAAATTAGGCTCTGGGCTCCGCTAGCTGCACTGACTCGCTTTCAGTAGACTATAATGGGAAATTACACATCTGCTCATCTGGAGACATCTATTGGCTGGATTACAGTAGGGATTAGACATCTGTCACACATGTCAACACCAAAATTTCAGCATCTTAATCTATGATCTGAATCATATACTAAAAAATGGTCTCATTGCCCCAAGCATTAACGGCCACATCTGCCCAACCCTCATCTTCTATTAAGTTACAGCATTTGGCGCGAAGTGAAGAGCTTGCACATAGCCAATTATTTTATGACAATTAATTGGTAATGCCGTGTAAAATAATAGCTCATACCCATGGCACTGAGATTGACATAACATGCCAAAGCTATCAGGACCTGCCCTTCTGAAGGAGTAGAGAAGTTATGGGGTGCAGGCAGGAAAGAGGTGAAGAAATTGAAAGGATCTCAGCCTGGAAAATTCTTCAGACTAACTCAGACCTTATGAGTAAATTTTGCTAAGGATTGTAAGAAACACCATGGCTTTCTCTAATCTCTTTCTATTGCACTAATTGCTTCTCTAAATCCTCCTCTTTCAACTCCTGTTTGTACTGAGTGGTGCTGAGAGCCAGAATTATTTCAGTATACAGCAACAAGAGGATGTCTGTCAGACACAGGAACAAAGCAGGATGCTCTTGGCTGACAACTACCAGTCCAACAGTCATAAACAACTTGTGTGTTAATATCCTTCTCATAAGGACCACTGCTGTAACAGGCTCATTTATTTGCCCCGTGGCACCTTCAACGCTTGAGTATTGCCAGGAAAAAAGATTATAATAATGGCGATGATAGATTCTAAATAGGTCGACTAATATCTGCTTAATTAATTATTAGCAGTGCTTTTTGCCACTGTCCAAAAAGACTAATGATTAAATCGCCTGGATTCTTAAGATAAGCTTTATTATTAGAGCATGATAGACTTGCTTCCAGGAGGAGCTGGTAGCATAGGTCAACACACAAGTAATTACCTGTAAAAAACCCACTATTTCTATTGACTTGTACTGAATTTTTGATGTTAGGAATAAAAAGGTTTTTCTTCAGCACACATTGTTTTAGTGAACTGTCAGGCAAAGGGAATGCTGACTCACACTCCACAAACCAGCTTCTGACAAATCCAGAGGTGTTTCCACAGACCCAGAGGAGACATGAAATTGTTCAAGCTTTTGGGAAACTAGGACATTTTGCTTGCAAATAAGGGATTTAAAGGTACAAAGAAAATATTCTAGCTCCCTGCAGACCCCTTTGGAAGGCTGCTGAGGACAATAGATCTGCCCACAATTTGGCCCATTACATCTCTTGGCGTAAACAGGCAAGCGTTAACACCTGTGTCCCACTTTCCACAGTGCCAAGGAAAGCCTGGTGATGGATTTCTCTTTTTGCGGGAGCTCACTAAGGAAAGGTCTTGAGCTTTCTGTACACATGAGGTCCAATACAAGACAAAACTGGCACTGAGGGCACCAGACCCACCTACAGTAATTTNTTAAATTTAAATTAATTTTAAATTTTAATTTAAATCGTGATAACACTGAAAGATGACAGCTGGGTTCAATCTGCTATCCTCTCCGAGACCCTTAGGTGCTGTACCTTCAAACTATTCCTTTCTTCAAAATTTTCAAAACTTCAATCATCAATTTTAAAACCTTCAGAAGGATAAAGGGGTTGAATGTGCAATTCAACACACACATCAATGGCGTGTACTTTTTATTCTTCTCCCAGACCTCAAACTTTCAGTGATAACTTGTTAACACGAAGAAGGTGTGCCCTAACCTTAATGACATGTTACAAATGTCCCTTGATATAAAGATGGTATTTATTAATTTTTCAACAGGTATGAAGCAGCCTTACTCTTTTTCTGTAACAGTAGCTGGGGAGCAGCTAAATTCAATACTTTGCTAATATCCTGTGCATGAACCTTCTAAATCCTTATCAATAGCTGGATCGATTCTTATTAGTAAACTTCACAGGGCAGGTCTCCCTGGCAATTGAGTCCAATCAGAAGATTAGTGTCTAACATTCGAGGAGAGCTCTTTGCTTACTCAGTAAATTGAACTATCCATCATGTTGCTGAACTCAGGCCCAATGGGCATTAGAAAGACACCATGGCAATTTGATCAAAGTTCAGTGACACCTATCTACATTCTCTCTAAATAAATGGAAGTTCAGCATGCAATTAAATATTTCAGATGCTTGCCTGTGATTATCCTCTTCTTTGTTATTCAATTGCCCCTGATTTTTTTAAGCCCTTTATTCTTCAGTGTGGGTGTCCTCAACAAAGGTCTTCACATCACTTCCAGTGTCACCCAGGAGCTGTTTCCTGCTCTACAGAAAATGACTTCTTGAAATGGGGCAATTAAATGTTGTTTCGTTCAAAGGACAGGTAGAAGTCCCTGTGGGATGGTGAAGATTCCATAGTTCCCAGTGTATTTCATTTATGTTTATCCCCAGTGAAAAAATATAAGATGAAGAAGGGCACTTTAAATGTTTTTTTCTCCTTTCCCTTCCCATCTTGCAATGGTCTTTCACTGTCTGACTGCTTAAACAAAGGCTCAAGTACTGCATTGTTTCTCTGGTTGCAGAACTGCCTGTCTCCTTCTTTCTGAAATAGCTTTACAAGGTAAGATCGCAAGAATGGCATCCACTTTAGGAGCTTCTCAATGGACAAACATTACTCCAACTCAAATAAGTGCAAGTTTAATAAATCAAGTTTTTGCTGTATGGGAGACAAGATTATTAATAGGTATTTTGAGACCACTTGGGATTGTTGGCTGGGACAGGGGCATGAACACACCAAGGCTTGCTAGGCTGCTGTCTCTGGTAGGCAATGGCTACCAGCTACTGGCACAGCTTATAAACAGAAATGTAATCAAGACCGGAGCAGAAGGAGAGTCAGCAGTATAACAGGCTTAATGAGGGAGAAGCGCATGATCTCATCTGTGTTTTCAAAAGTAGCCACACTTTCTAGATGATAAAGCAACACCAAATGTCAAAAAGCTCCTCCTCAAGAAAGTGACTCATCTGCTTTTTTTCCTGCATCCTACACAGCTGCCATGTGTTTACGATTAGCTATGAGCTGCCATTTGGGTACTCATCTCTGCTATATCTTTCAACGCGTGCTTCTGAAGTGTTCAGTCAAAGAGAAACATAGGAAGAACTGAATCCAAAATCTATTCACAAGCAAAGGACAAAGTCCTAGACATGTCCTCCCAGAGCAGCCACTCAGGTGTGACAGCTTCCACATCCATCCAACCATCGAGACTTACTGCCCAGGCAGCTCTTAGCATGGGCCCGGGATCAGAGAGGATTTGGCTCTTTTCAAGGCCATCAAAAAGTTCTGAAAACAGAAGAGAAAACAAGAAAGTAAGTAGCAGTTTTCCTTCCTTTTCTTATCTCCCACACATCTGTTGGCAACTTCTTTAAAAAGCTACACATAGAACAGATCTTCTGGGAACTCCAGCTTTCCTTTTGGTCCTCAGGATGGTCACAGTGCTCCGACTGGGCTTGGGATCATCATTTTTAAAACCCTTCCTGCAGCCTTAGAGATCCACACTAGTGCTGCTTCTCACTCTTTTCAGTACAGTGCAGTAGTGTTCAGGTACTTTGTGACAGTCAATGTCAATAGACTTGATTTGGGTGTAAAGTGGGGTAGAATTCTGTTGTCAAAAGATAGGCATGCAGTGCTATGTTAACGTGGCTGAGTACTGGGCCTGTGCAGAGGATATGCGAGTGTGAAATGACCCAAGAGAAACCCATGTGCTTCTGGAGGCCAAGGGGGATATATTCTTTGGGAAGTCGTACTGCCTCTTCACTCACTTCACTGCTACTGCCGTAGCTGATGGATCTCACAATTTCATCACAGCATCCTTTCCCTGCCAACTCAAAACAGCGTGTTCCAAGTCATTGTGTTCCTCTTTCGCTCTAATTGCACTTTCCTCTAGGGAATTTTTCCAAAGCTTATTGTGATGAAAGGTGTCACTGCTGAAGTACAGAGGAGCCTTTTGTGCTAAATATGAGATGAACAAAGAAAAAAAAGACAAACGTTTCTTTTGGAAACTTAACCCTTTCCAGGGGATACAAGAGAAAGAGAGACAGAAAAGAAACAGAAGAGCCCACACAAGACATAATGATAGACAGAGGTCTTAGTACCTTCTTCACATTGCTAACCTTTTGGAGACATCTAAGAGACAGATATTTACTGAGCAGGATTCAAATCTATTATGAGGGCCAGAAGAATGGAGTGCTTTTACAGAGGTCTTTTCACTATGTTCTGGAATAAAACCTTTAGTTTTATGTTCCACTTTCTACTGTAAGTATGAATACTGATTCTAATGCTAGTGAATTTCTATGTTTTTAACCATAAAAATATCTATGTCGAAAAAAAATTCCTACCTAGAGACACCTCAAAGATCTTATTTTACTCACTTTCAGTGGAACTAACACTTCTCGTTGAAAGCTTTGATGTAATAGGTTGACTTGAGTTTCATAGATTTGCATGAATTCAAAAAGGTCAAAGCTTTCAGTCCTTAAAAGTATTTGTCAATAATAATACATGAAGAATTGATCATTGATTGATCTGTTGAGTTGAATGCTTAGACTACATTGACGTATCTATGGCTTCCAATTGTTATTGAATTTCATAAATGAAATGGGAATAAAACACAGAAATATTAATGGGCAATATATATTTTACAATATAAAAAGGAAAGACTAGAGCAAATTATTAGAAGTGTAATCTCTTCTTATTGTCATTGATAGTGCACAAACAGGTCAGTTAGCTCTCACATGTTAAAGGCAATTTAAATAACTTATATATCCAAGTTTTTAAGACTTTTAGGAACTCCACAGAAAAAATATTGCTATAAATTTGAACTATATTAACTTGAGGTATGTTTGAAGAAACTAATATTAGGCTTTTAACTAGTGACTAGTTGGCCTGGTATGGCAAACCTTGACCTTGAGTAGCTTTGGTCTGCTACACCCATCTAGGGCTTTAGTGTTTGCACTACTGTGGCTACTGAAGCCTGGTTTAGGCCTTGCTGGGAAATAAGGGACATAACTGCTGACCAGAACAGGCCCAACATCCTGTGACAGAGACGGGATATGAACATCTGGACGAGGGTGCAAGTACCATCTAACACAGAGTTGTTCTGATGTCTGTATAAAAAAAAAATGAGTGAGAAATCGTGTCTGCTTTGATTTAACTTAGAGGAGTTGGGAGTGTGTTACACCGGTGCTTACGTCACAGATATACAAGTGCTAACACCACATGTAGTAGACAATGAATATAGGCATTTGCTATAGCAAAGAAATCCATCTTCTGGAGACAAAAAAAAACGGCTTTGGTGTCTCTCACCAGAGGGTTTGGTAACCCAGATGTTACTGAGATTATCAGTTTTCTCTACAAGGGTAAACACAAAGACCCAGAAAAAAAACCCTATCTTCTGCCTATTTCTTAGGATCTTCATTAACTGCAACTTCAGCTTGATCTATGAAAAATCTTTACCTCATTGTCTTTCTTTGTATTCATGCTACTCCTTACGGACAAGTTATTCCTCTAACACAAACCTGGAGGCAAGGGTGGAAACAAAGTTAGGGGGAAGAGAACTTTTAGGCATTTTTGTCATTGCCAGTCATGTCTAGTATAGGACTTTGAGAACAAGTTCCTCCCGTACTTCTGAAGGAATGTTACGTGGCAGACAATAAACTGAGCAGCACAAAACAAAGATCCTGATTAAATCAGCAGAAGCATCACAGGTCAAAGTCAGTTGGTCCTACACAGCTCTTCAGAGGTAGTGGTGTGTTGGTCCTAACGGGCTTGTGACAAAATAATTGCATCGGTTTTTTGCATCCATGTAGCCACATTAAAAATAAGAAGCAGGTGCTTAGGAGGTAAAAATCAAAAAAAGACCCAAGACTGTTGTCATCTGAGATGCATGCATGTCCCACTGTTAGTAGAAAGAAGAGAGGTTATGAAAGATAACCTTGATGAAGGCTTACCGTAACACAAGGATCACAGCATATATCCGGATCTCCAGGACCATACATTTGCAATGATGTTATCACTGAGGTTAATGTTCTGACAGCAATTCAGAGGCAACCAAGCCATTCTGAAACTCAGTGAGCTACAGCCATTTTCCTTGAAAATCCTGCAGTTGTTCTTCAAACCTACCTAACTGAGGTTGGAAGCTAATTAAGCTTTCCCAGAAATCTATGACCAGTACACAAAGTAAGCAGAGAATTACTTAACAGTTGAAACATGACGCTTACTGACTAAAAATACCTTTCCCCAGGTGTTATGCATGACCTTGTGAGTAAAAACCATCACCCCATTCACACTGAGTCACTTCCAAGTAAAACACTAGTGTAGCAGAATAAAGGCAGCAGATTCAAGGCTAGCTCCGTAGGTAGTATAAATTAACACAGCTCTTCCAACAGTGGCATTATAACAAATATTCTCCCTTTGAGTGATTGAAAATGCAGGCATGGAAAACACAACCTCTTGGTGGAGGCCAGTGAAATCTCTCTGACATGGTGGCATCACATGCACTGGTGAACATCAGGTGCCATCGATGCAGGAGCAAATGAAAATCTCCAGCGGCTGTGATTAGATCAACTAACTGTTGGTTAGAGTACAGCCCTAAAGTCACATTAGTCTGGACTCACTATTTGTTTTATAGATAATTGATTCCTGCTGCTGCGAGTCGGAAATCTACTTGTTCCAAGAGATATCTGTCTTGTGAGCACTGCAGACCTCAATGTTCCTATTCACTGATGATGACTGATGTGTATTGGGTGATGTTCCAGTGAAACAAAGGTGACGTATAAGTGAAATTAGGTTGCTTATTCGGTCCCATGCCAGCTCCAGCAATTCTTTTGGCCTCGGCGATTTGTAATGGACACACTTTTAATTGAGGTTGGCTTAACAATGTTCTAAGATGATTCTCATAGTGCAGAGTTTTGAATAAATGTTGATTTGAAACTCCATTCAGGTCCATCACACCATCTAACTGTTGGTAAAACTAGGAAATGAAACACTGAAGAGTCAGTTCTGAGCTCCAGAAATGCAAGAAAATTGTCTCTCAGCACCCTAAACGATATAAATGCATGGATCCCTGTACGCACTGAGGAAGCCAGGCTTTAGTCTCCCCTGGATTGTCCCAATTATATTTGGATCCTTGACAGCAAAGGGAAGGAGAAGACAGGAATATTACTGACAGAGCAAGAAATTCTTATCTCTAGCGATGTTCATCTCTCCCTGATTGTGAAACCATTTCTTTGCATATTACATCTCCAAAATCATTTTGTAGGGCTAACCAAGGTAAAGATTGAGGTTTTCCATAATATATACAACATTTTAAATAAAAACAGCTATCAATACTATTACTGTAATGATATCATGGTCGTAATAAACCTAAACCTACTTAATTTCATTTGTGTCTTATGAGTTTTCCAAAGTTTTTGGCTTGAATTACTTTTGCAGAGGTCATGATAAATACTGCTATGACACATTTTTCAACATGAGCTCTCTCACATAAAAGCAGAATGATTCACTGGATGATCAGTTTTGTAATGATTTAGATGGGAGATTCATTATTTATTTAGTATTTTGAAACATTGCGAGCAAGTTTCCTAGAGTGCTTTTGAAACAAAAGGCCAATGTTTCCCTGAAGTGAAGTTATGGTGAATTGCAGTTGGTGACTACACAGAACCAAGCGAAGGAGCTTCAAAATACCCCTATGAAATAATTGGGAGGTAGTTCAAAGAAAGCAAAGGGATGAAATTATTTGTTTGCCAGTACAAAAAGAATCTGCCTCCAAGCAGGAACCTAGGAACAGATTCCCTTCATTGACAGCCAATAGCGTTACCCATCTGAGTAAGCCAACTGTTTAACCTATCTAAACAAGCAGCAGTCTGGACACAAAATATGGACACGGAATTATTTTGTGCATCTTAGTCCTCAGAGATGTAATTTGCACCCACCTGTGTCCCTTGTTTCAGGGCTGTCAGGCTGCCGTTTGTCTGGAACGGGCTGGCAGTTGTACCTCAGAAGGGGATATTTGTTATCCTCAACCTCCTGAGTCTCTCAACGTGCTCTGACTGCTGCGCTCAAAATGTTTTCTGACATTAGGAATGAGGCAGTTTAAACATGGCAAAGTGTCTCTGCCTACTCATCATGTAAGGAGGACGCAAGTATGAAATTGAAAGATGCTGAGAAAGCAAAAAAAAACCCCAACTGTATGCACTTGTGATGACTTCCATCTAAATCCAAGGAGGCTATTTTGGGTGCAACAGTTCAGCAGTACAGTACACATGTTTTAGTTATACAAAATATAAAAACAGGAATGGAGATATAGTTAAAGGCTTAGAAGATCAGCACCTTCTGGAAGAGATGCAGGAACTGACCATGAGAACACTCGAGGATTATTTCATGAGAAGTAGAGCAGACTGGCTGAAGCTTTGATACACTCAACCACAGGCAGATTTGGGTCCAGCTAAAAATAAGTGCTGTTTGTCTGCCGTAGAGGACTGTGTCAGATTCTGCTCTTCTCATTTGGTGTACATCTGTGTTTTGTTGTTGGGTTCCTTGCTTTTTGGAGGGAAGGGATCCTGGAAATGAATAAATTTGTTTCTTAGCCTAATTTGTTCCATAAGTACTATTAACCATGAAGAGTGGACTAAATACTTGCACCACACTCATTCCTTAGGACAGGGATCCACCTATTGCCGTGATATGTGGAGCATTGACTAAAGCCTGATCTTGACCATTGTGCTCCACAAACTTATGGAGATCTGGTGTCAGATTTGGACACTGAAGAAATAAACCAAAGCTGGGTTTCTTTGTGCGAAGTGAGATATTAAGGCACATCTATCTGAGCTGGTTTAAACTGGCATTATACCCATTGGAGTAGTCAACATAGGCAGAGCCCAGACAGAAATTCAGCTCATGCTAAGGAAGACACCCATAACGTGGCTTGAGATGACCCAGGGTATTCCAGACAAGCAGGTGGACACATGCAAGAGACCTAAATCCACTTGAACGTAAAATGGGGGCCAGAAAAGATATTCCAAGACATCTCAAATAAGCTGTTACATTCAGCCTGTTATATCTGGGGGGTCCTCTCACTTCACTGGCTAGATTTCCACTAGCTGCAACGAGATCTGCGGCACCCAGCTTGCAGGCAGAGCTTCACAAGTAGACATCTGAATTTGAGTCAAATCTATGACTTGAAACACATCTTGTACAGTTACACTGTGCACAAATCTTCTATTTTTCAACCCCGTAACTGAATTTCATGGGATTGGTACCACTTCTCATGATATGGCAGATAAGCTGTGCTCAGACAAAAAGTGCCCAAATTTGATGCAGGGACAATGTTTCACATTCTGTGTATACAGAGCCTCACACAGCACAGCCCTTGTGCATGACAGCTCTGCATGCTGTGAAAAGATAAATAAAAGCTTTTTTTTCTTTTGAAAAGACTAGATTGCCTGTGGAAGGGAAAGTAATCCTTTTCAGCTTCAATTTCTTCTTCATCTCCCTGGAAGATAAAATGTTATGTATATATATTGGCCTGGTTTTACCCCTGAAGCACTTATCAGAAATATTTAATTAAGAAATCTATTGATCTGTCCCTACACCTTATCCTGATCATAAGTGTTGTTCAGGAGCTCACAACCATGCCTTCCACTGTAATCTCAGAGCACACACCTATATCGAGCTGAAAGAGGCATTTGATTGTCCATTTAATTGGAGAGGGATGATTTGGGGAGCAGGCTGCTAGCTTAGCCATTTCAGTGATGCCACCAGTCTTACCTAGCATGGATTTGGATCCATTTTCCCAGAAGCAAAAGTGTATTCTCAACCAAAATATCTGCATGGTACAGACTTACAGAAGCAAAGACTTAACAGTTTCTTTCAATGCGCAGCCTTATTTGAATTTCTCCCATAAAACAAAAAAATAAATCTTAGAGTAGAAAATTATTTCTAAGAACAATCCAAGTGTCATCTTATGGAAGTGGCAGTCACCGGAGGAACCTGAACTGTGCTTTTTATTTCTACACTGTGCAAAAATGCAATTACAGCTGAAGACACCTTGATGTATGGAGTCTAGAAAATGGAGGAAAGAGTTATTTTAGAAATTTATCTAGAAAAGGCTTAGCATATTTAGGTGCTTCAACTACGTGTTTCCCTACCAGACATATTTTCCATTTACAGCTACAGAAAAACAAACTCGGAGAGAACACTATCACAAACAGCAACAAATTCCTGCAATATGTGCTATCAATTGTATGCTAGTACTTATTTCTAAGTTTTAAGGATATTTTTTCCAGTATATCTGAGTGATATAGAGGAAGAAGAGCATCTCAGTAATTTAAACAGATTTACTCCTCTTCTACGACATGAGTTTTGCATCAGCACTTCTGGCCCTTTGCTCGCAATCCTCAATTTGTTTTCAGGCTCTCCCTAGGAAAGCTCAGCATTTCATAAAAGATACAGAGAAAGACTTTTCTCCTCTGCCTCAGTTTCCCCTGGAACACTGCCCTGTTTCCATGTGCTGCGAGGCACAGAGAGTCTTTCAAGTACCATGTGCTTTACTATGCATCTTCACTTACTTAGAGAATCCTCTATAAGCACCCTTGACATGTCCTCACATCAACATTCACGATGAGGACAACTTGTTCCTGGATTACCAAGATAAAGACAAGGAATTAATAATGTTACCGTGCTACCTTGCAAAAATTACCTCGCAAGAGTGAATTTTTTACATAGCAAAACCACACCAGGAGCTGCAATTTGGGACTCTTTGTAGGGGATCACAGGTTATATACGTGGAGTCATTCACTCCTGTTACCCAGTTAGGACCTACCCCATGCTACCCCCTGTAGAAGTTATCTGAAATAGCTGAAATTGTTAAGAGCTGTTCTGATTTATTCTACCTGAGGTTCTCTAACAAAGATGGCTGCATACATGAAAAATTACTATGATTACACATGTAATATTCCCTCTCTTTAGGACATGTACTGTCTTAATCCAATTTTCATTCATTTTTTATTCCTGGAGCTGTTTTTTAGACCCAATGAGGATGAAATGTTATGAGACTGCTCCCATGTTTTTGCTTTAACATAGCAGAATTTAATCTTATTGAATCACTTGTGCATTGTGGGAGCAGAATCCTTTCTAAAACTTGAGAGATTTAAATGAACAGAAGACTTTGAAAATAAATAAGTCATTGAATGGTATTGTGTAACCTTCCTAGAATTCCTCCAAAAACCACTGAGGTTCATTAGAAAATTTCCAATAGATAAAGATTAACCTTCAAGAACATGTTCTGAACAAGATGGAAAGAAATAAAAAATCAAAAAAGCTAATCTATTTTGTGTAGTATTGTAATTCTGAAAACATTGCAGATTTTCCCCACAAAACTACATTTCACCCAATTTATTGCTTAATAAACTCACACTCCATTTAAGGCAGATAGAAATTTGAAGAAGAATTTCCATTATAATTTTCAAATTTTAGTTATTCCTAACTTTGTCAAATTTTGCTCCAAACTCAGACTCAATACAAACTTGATTTTACTTTTTGTTACTTCCTTATTCCCTTTTGTTCGTTTGTTTGTTTCATGTAAGCTGGAGCAGAATTAAGCTTTTCCTTTCATCAGCTTTTTTATGCTCTTCTGTAGAGCACAAAAAACAAACCCAAATCATGTTCATTGTGTTCTTTTAGAGACTCAAATTCAAATGCAGGTAAACGCTGAAAGCTGAAAATTCTGGCTTATGAATAACCCTGGTGAAACATACCACTTGTTCCAAAGGAAAGAGATTCTGATTTGATTAAACTAGGTGATTTTGATATTTTCATGCTGTTCACAATCACTCTGGGGTGTTTTGGTGTTTTGTTTCCTTTTTTTTGGGGGGGTGGGGGTGGTATTTGCAGAACAGCCTAAGCCATAATTCAGGTCTGTAAAGAGCTTGTAGGTGCTGCTCAGGAGCCCACAGATGTCTCTTCCCCTATAATCTCAGAGCACACACATAAGGAAAAGAGTTTTGTGCACAGAAGTAAACTTATTACATACCAAAAACATACTAGGAGCAGCTATCCGGGGCTTTTTGTAAAGGGTTACAGTTTGTAGGTGAAGTAATACTTGCATGCCACTGTTTCCTATAGCCTAAATTTTCCACTCCGGTGAAATCCCACATGGAGTACTGCGTCCACCTCTGGAGTCCTCAATGCAAGAATGATGTGGACTTGTTGGAGCAGGTCCAGAGGAGGCTACAAAGATGATCAGAGGACTGGAGCGCCTCTGCTATGAGGACAGGCTGAGACAGTTGGGGTTGTTCAGCCTGGAGAAGAGAAGGCTCCAGGGACACCTTATAGCAGCTTTCCATTATCTGAAGGGTGCCTACAAGAAAGCTGGAGAGGGACTTTTTACAAGGGCGTGTGGTGATAAGACGAGAAGTAATGGCTTCAAACTGGAAGAGGGGAGATTTAGATGAGATACCAGGAAGAAATTTTTCACTCTGAGGGTGGTGAGACACTGGAACAGGTTGCCCAGAGAAGCTGTGGCTGCCCCATCCCTGGAGGTGTTCAAGGCCAGGTTGGACGGAGCTTTGAGCAACCTGGTCTGGTGGGAGGTGTCCCTGCCCATGGCAGGGGGGTTGGAACTAGATGGTCTTTAAGATCCCTTCCAACTTAAACCATTCTATGATTCTCTGATTCTAAATTCACTGATTATATTGCATCCCCTCATAGGGTGGGCATGTGTCCCATCCTTTTCTTCATGCACAGCAATGCCCCATGGTGCTCACACAGCCAGCAGTTAGTCCTGGGGAAAGGAGTCCAGAGGGAGACTGCATGTATGGGATCTGAGGGGTGCAGAGGAGCCCTGTTCTTTCAGGAGGAGGACCTTTGTGTGGGAGAAAAACAAAGTTTAGCAACTACCAGTTGCCTCCGCGCCAAGTGCAAGTGACTGTGTTCCCACAAAGGTTTTGTTGTGGCTGTCCTTCATCTTTGAAAAGCTGAGGTAAGCTGCATTCAGCTCATTTCAGAGCTTGAGAAAGGAGAAGTTCAAACACAACATATGATAAAACAGCTGCATTAATACTGGACCATGCTTTCGTTGCTGTCAACTCTCTTTCCATGGAGATCAGGCTCCCCACCTTTCCTACCTGCTCAAGGTTTTCCAAGCTTCATGATTTAAGAAGCTTTAATGATTGAAACATTTTTATGTGAATTTTAAGGACACGGAGAACTGTATTTTCTGAGCACTGACCTTGCAAGTTTTTCAGTGTGTGGGCTGCAGGGTTTAGCATCCTTCCCATCTATCTCAGCTCCTTCTAATCCTGGCAGAGTGCACTCTCCTCATTTGTACCCAGCTGTGAGCAGGAGGCACGGCTGCAGAATAAGAAATGCACCACTGGACTGACTCTGCTCCAGACCACAGAATTTGCTTTCTGAGAAAATTGATTTGTGCTATTTGAATACTATGTGAAGAGGATAAACGTTAAATACTAGCGCTCGCTGTCGGCTGTGATGATTGCCTGGTGTTTGCCAGTCCCTGGGACTGTGAAGTGGTCAGACCGCTGCTCAAGGAAACCTGGCAATGGGCATCCAGCTGTGAACACGCCAATGCAGAGGTGAAACTCTTTAAAATGCT
Organism: Anarhynchus alexandrinus; assembly: GCA_008711295.1. Lineage (NCBI taxonomy): Eukaryota > Metazoa > Chordata > Aves > Charadriiformes > Charadriidae > Anarhynchus > Anarhynchus alexandrinus. The sequence goes on from VUYV01000427.1 coordinate 260,941, forward strand.
CCAATCTGTTTCTGTAAAGATGCTGAGAAATATTTACGGGTTGAAAAACACCTTCCAGCTCATCATCAGTGCCACCAATGCATGGTACATTCCTAGGTGGGTTGAAGTCCTTTGACCCTGGAGGCAGGAGCATGAGCTGCATCGTATTTAAAGGCAGAAGTCCAGCTGCTTTCCAGCCACTGAAATAAGGCCGTAACCCTTGTCTGATTAAAGTTAACTTTGTGTTTGACTAAATCATAACTTCTAGGAGCCTTCCTTATCTTGCTTTTATAAATATCACAGGGTGGTAAATGCAGCTTATGCTCCGGCATGTTCTAATAATCTTCAGCTGCAATTAAGTGGGGGAGTGAAAAGTCTTTGGGTTTTGTGGTTTGTTTGTTTTTTTTTTTTTACTCACGACCATTTGTTCCTGCTTTGTGTCTTCCCACTTCTGTAAAAAGGATTTTGACACCCAGTATCTTCTATCTGTGAAGGCAGACGACCGCCATTCATCATCAGAAATATGTGTGTCAGGTCGGAGGTTGGAGTTTGGAAGGGCAAAACGATCCATTTGTAATAACTCCCTTTATCCTCTTCCTATTAAAATACTCTTTTCATCCCATTTCTGAAGTGTTGCTCTGCAAGAGGAATAGTGTTTAAGCAATTGCAAGATCAAAGAATAAGTCTGAAGTTCTCCTGGGTAACTGCTTCCTTCTGTTCTAGCCCATATCATTTCTATGCTGCTGTAAATGAAATTCACATAAATCAGTGTGTGACTCCGTTTCCAAAGTCCTTGGCTAGACCTTACGTGGCATTTAAGTGCTGCTTTCAGTCTCATGCACGGAGACAAGAAAGGTAGTAGCACTGCAATTCCCAGTCCCGGGTCAAAACACATTCAGGAAAATTTTGCCCAAATCTACTGCTAATCTAAACAAGGTGATGGGTGGTTGAAACAAAGAAGGGAGTGAAGTGAAAACAATTGTAAATGTAATTCAAAATCTAAGGCACAATACATCAAATCCTCGTGTATAAAACACATTTAATAATATATGACAAAAGAAACCTCACAGCTGTCACTGAAACTGCTGATACACTGAAAACAATGCATTTTTTAATGTTCTGAAGGACTGAAAATGAGATTGAAGGTCACACTTCAGAAATGCTTTAGGGTGCCTTCAGATCTAGATATCTGAGATGTCTAAAGATAGGCTAAGATAGGTCTTGGAGATGTCTAAAGTCCTGTCATTGCCAGTGGAGATCTGGGACAGGATTGCTTACATATATACACAAGGTTTTATTCTGGAAATAATGGTGAATTTTACCTGACTTCTAACTTCCTCTCCAAAACAGTGTATATCTTCCATAGATCCTGTATGATACTTGCCATCCTCATGTATCCGTCTTGAATACCCAAGAACAAATACCACTAGTCATATACATATATGTAACTAATTTATTTCAAGGTGTCTATCGGCACTTCAGAAGACAAAGTAAAGAGTCATTCCTTTCTATAGAAAAATCCAAAGCCTATCATTAGGTGACATTGGTACCACATGGGACACAAACCTCTTCAGATTCAGGTTTAAAGATGCTTATACACTGAGTGTGGAGGGTCCCAGGGCCAATTAAAAGTGTGGTGGCCAGGTCGATATCTATCTGAAGTCTCCCTCCTCTACATTTTGGCACACCCAAAGTAACGTCTATGAAGTCACTTGGTCATATGAGTGAGTTTCACTAACATGCTTAGGGTCCGTACAGGTCTTGATTACTACCCAAGTCATCATGAAACACCGTTTTTCATGTTCTGGAAGTGACATCAGTCCCTTTTGTGGTCCACTCCTACATCCTTTGTGTGGCTTTACAATACAGTTATGAACAGGGATTCAAAACAGAAATGGCTACAGCTGTTCCAGATGTCTCTGCCCTCCTTCGCCCAAGCGTTTGTGACGTGGAACTGCAACCAAAGTTTACTGCTCCTGTAGCAGTAAATAGCTGAAAGTCTGGAGATTGGTTTTAAAGCTGCTGACGAAAGTGGATTGGAGCTAAGCTACAGGACTTTGGACTAACTTGAATCCAGGGTGTTTAGGTTTTTATTTTGCTGACTGCTGCAGGAGTTCACAAATGGGAACTGTAGCTTCCTAAAACACTCTAAATTAGATCCCGTGGAGTTCACCGTGGCCTCACATGTCTTGTGTCCCAGGGGAACAGTCTGGATCAGGCCGGTCATATTCACTGCATGTTTTAGTCCTGTGAGAATACTATTAAGATCTGTTGTGATGGGTTATGACCCGCAAACCACTGTGTTAAGAGTATACAAAATAAAGAAATGATCCATGTGTTTTCTTAACTATAGGGGTATTTCCTATAGAAGTCTGCAGCTACCCACAGCATTATTTTTTTTTCAGACCAATTTGAAGACTTACCTGTCCATAAAGCCTGCAAATCCCTAGGAAATAATTGGTCTATTCATGTGCCAAAACTAGAGTTGTGTGATTAAATAACTTTTTCCAGTCCATTTGGAATAAAAAATGTGTTCACATTTTCAAACCAATTGAAAACTTGCAAAAGCTCTTGAAACTGAATAAAATGTTTTGTTTGAACTGAAAGCAAAATCTTCCATTTGTTCAAGTCTTTTGTGGTTTTATAAAAACACATTAAATTCAAAAAAGAAAAGCCTTTTTGCACTGAGAAGTGAATATGGCTTGTTTTGTAAAAACACCTCAAGTTCTGTATGTTTCAGGGTTTTTTTTTTTCTTCTATTTTACCTGATGAATTAACGTGAAAAGAAGTTCACAATTCTTCTTGGGCCACCTGACTGTAGTTTTAGAGGAGAGAAGCGGGCGGTAAAGTCTGAAAAACTGCTACCAAGAGTTTCACCAACTTCTGCCTACAACTACTCCACTCTTATAGTCACCATAATATCTTGAAGAGCAGATGAAATGGGGAGAGGAGGAAAGCTGTAGTTGCTATAACATCGCTGCTGTCGGCACATAGTTAATGAAGCACAGCAAACATGGAAGAGCCTGGCCAACTAGACAGCTAGAATTTGCACATGCTTGGAGCAAAATTAGACCCTGATGAGCTGTAGATATTCATGAAAATTGCTGATAGGTTCTGGAAGAACGAATTTGGACCATTTCAAGTAATGACATTCCTTTTTTCTCCCAATAATAAGAATTTTTCTGATTCCTCTATATTGGCCATCTGATACTCCCACTATATCCCTAACAGCAAACTAATTCTCCAGTGACATCCATATGTAGGACAGTTAATTTTATCTTTGGAAAAACAATCTGGAAAAGAGGGAACTACTTCCACTAGCAGTAGTTAAACCAACACATCTGTGTTATTCCTGTTTGTTCTGCAAAATCCTACTACCTCTCCTCATTTTGTTTGGAAATCCATTGGGACTATTGTTGAAGTAATCCAAAGTGGTACTTGTCTGCCCTGCAAACTGCATCCCCAGATGCCTTACATCATTGCAAAGTACAAAACAATTAAATGCATGGGATTAAAATTATGGGAGTAGCTGTAGTCTATTCAGTGCAAAATTTGTAGTCTGGAAAACACACTAGAAACAATGAGCAATGAGTGAGAGAAGTTATTTTCAGATGAGAAGAAAGATCTGTGTTGTCAAGTATTGAGGTGGTTTTCTGGCTTAACCACCCATCAGTGAAAATCAAAACAAAATTTTCTGTTCACTTCTCTCTGTGTACCCTGATGCCTCAAGATAACATATTTTGTCTTTTCTTCTGTTTCCAAAAGATGACTGTGTCTCCAGCCTTTTTCAGTGTCACACAAAGGTTTTAGAAGATGTTGTAAATATGCATGAGAGCATCTTTAAGGTTTTCATCAAGCATCTTCCTTTTGTGTCCACGAGGACAAGCTGAAAGAAGAGGATCTGTGACCAAGAGGAAAAGAAATCTATGTAAAAGCCAGTCCACATGAAAGGAAGCAGAGGTTTGATAGAAAAGCCTCTTGTTATTTGTATTTGCTAACCCTTGGCATTTAGAAGCTAATGCTACACAATTGTGATTCATAATATGGGGAGGTAAGTACATCCTGGACTTCAGTAAGTTGGGTATATGGTAGGGGCTGTAGGCATGGACAGATCCCCTTCCTCCACCACAGTTACACTCTTTGGAAAGGCTTTAACAGTTTAAAGGTTACTTTGCCAAATGAAAAGTAGCAAATTCGAGTTGTCAGAAGGCACAAATGCGTGAGTTTGTTAAGGGTTACCAGGAGTGTTAAGTCTTTCCTGCAGCTACAAGCCTGTACCTGGTCTCTTACTACAGCTCATCTGACCAAGAGTGACTAGTTAATCAGTAGTAAGGTAATTGTCAGTCTGAATCGTTCCATCAAACTCTCCTCTTGAAAACCAAAGAAGACACTGCTGAAACAAAGAAACTGCCTCTTTCCACGACAATTCTCTAACTTATTTTGAACACGTGCTTTCAGGAGAAGATTAATTTCTCCTTTAATGATCTGGATGCATTGAGTAGGTCTCTGATGCCTGGAATGGATGACCGAGACCATGAGCTCCCCAGTTCTTCAGATGAATCCCACTCCAAAACCTTAGGTGAGGTGATGAGTGCACATCTTCTTTGAAAGCTAAACTGTGTACAAATGACATTTTTTTCTCCATCAGGACTCACAGAAGTACCTATGTCTGAAAACTCCACAAACATCCGCCAGTAGTTGCACATGTTGAGTAGCTGCAAAAGCAGTCTTTACCCAGTAACCGCTAAGTCTTATAAAACAATGAGTAAGTGGGCAAATGTCAGCCTCCTTGTGGAACTGCTGTGTTCTGGGCCATCTGTTTTTAATTTCTTCATTTACTGAGAAACCATCATGTTCCAAACACATTATAGAAAACGCTGAAACAAATTTCAAGCCTTTTTTGGCATTATGCTCTTTCTGTGTAAATCCTGTTAAAGTTTTTATCATAAATAATACTTTTTTTTTCAGTTCTTAGAATGATTTCAAAATGTTTAAACAAGAGCATGCAAAAATGTGAGATATTTTCCAGATTTTATCCTACTGTGATTACAGGAGTGTGTAGGTCCTTTCAGAGCACAAGGCAATGCCACTATTACTCACACAATGAAAATAATCATTAACTGGGGTGTCAGTAGCCAGTACCACATCTTCAGAGATGAAGAATGTTCACGGTCCCAGCTATGCACAGTAAGAGAAGATTAAAAAGTGATGATCCTTTGGGATCAAAGTAGGTAAAGACCTTGAGCTGAGTAGAAAATTAAAAAATGAGGCATCCTATTGACGTGAAAGATCTTGGGGTCATAGCACAAAATGTCATGTTCAAAGACTATTGTCCACCTTGGAGATTAAAAATCTGACATTGAAGGAAGCAAAAAGGAAAAAATATATTAAAAATCATGAAAATTTTCTGCAAAATCTCTTGAAAGTGCATGTTACTGGGAAGTGGTTTGGGAGACTGCTCAAAACCGTTCATTTTTTTTGGTGGTGTCAGGGGTTTTTTTTCTCCAAAACAACTTTAATGTGTGGATGCTTTGATCCTAATATGCAGCTCATTCATAGTTGTGAGTGAAATCCTGCCAAGTACCAATATTTCATCAAATTTTGTTATAAAGGAATAATACAATGATACACTGCTACTAATAACATAATATGAGGTACCTACAGAAGTAAAAGACTCATTAGAGTACAAGCAGAGAGTAAGAGACAATCTTCTTGAAAGCTTGTACTTTAAACAGCCAGAGCGGGGAGAGAAATGGGGAGAAAGAGAAGGGAAGTATCCTTATACTCACCCCTGAAAAAAAACCAAAGAGAATAAATGTTCCTCCACCTTTTCAGAGTTCTGTTCGTGCAAACTGCCCATTTTGCCAGCCTGACTGCAAGATGCGGTACCTTTAACACATATCTCCTTTTGTATGGCCATGCATGGTTTTGTAAAGGGACACAATTCCTCACCAAGGGTGTTCAGTGCCTTAGGAGGGGGAATAGAGTGTAGTGAAAGACTGGCCGCTGTACTGTTTTCCAGAAACAGATGTGATTTATTGCATGAGTTTAAGAACAGAGCCCTTTGGGGCCCTTTGGGAATAAAACTTCATGGGTTCAGATTTCCATGTTTTTCTTGTCTCTTAAATGTCTTAATTTAAATGTCATATACAACCAGCATCTCCTGCCTGCTCCAAAAATCATTCATTCTCTACCAATCATAGAATTTTCTTTTTAATAGTTTTTACCATCAAAAGTTCCAACTTTGAAAGCATTTTGAACTTTATAGCTGTGAGCAAAAAACAATTTCAAATCAAATAAAGACTTTTTTTGTTTTCCTGTTGGAAAATATCAGGCAATGCATTGGAAGAATTTCAGAAGTGTGAAACTTTTTTAATGATGGAACTTTGCCAGGCTTGACACTTTGTTTAGAACAATTTCCCTTTTGGCAAATCCACATTGCTTTTAACCCAAAATGACTGCATTGGATAACTTTCACATGGTTCTAATTAAAACTCTCCCAAATTACTTAGCACAACCAACCACTGTTTTCTTGTATTGACTCCAACAAGACAGCAGTGGTTGGAGCACACACCATGTGGATCATCCCAGCCTCTCATGGACAAAGCATGCTCTGTTGCCTAAACACATGGCAAGTTCTACTGATTTATAAGGACTCCTGAAAATAAGCACATACCACATTTGAATTAGACAACCAATACGGAGACCTGGAGAGCATATACATTTTTTCAGGAACATTCACATGTATCTTCGATGCCCTCAAAGATCTGATGTTGAAATGGGTTCGAGTTATGTCAGACAAGGTTTAGATTAGATATTAAGAAAAATTATTCGCTGAAAGGGTTATTAAACATTAGAATAGGCTGTCCAGGGAAGTGGCGGATTCATCATCCCTGAAGGTGTTTAAAAAAAGGGTAGATGTAGTACTTGGGGACATGGTTTAGAAGTGGTTTTGTCAGGGTAGGTTAATGGTTGGACTTGATGATCTTAAAGGTCCCTTCCAACCTAGATTCTGAGTCATCTAGACTCTTTGCATGAGGACAGGTATCTCAAAAATTATGAACATCTCCAAAACTTTAACATATTCAAGGGCTGCATAAGTACCTTCATTAGAAATAAATCTAGCGTTACCAAATATAACCCTACTTTAGATAACAGGCAGGTTTTATTATTTATTTATTTAAAACAAAAATTAATAGCACATACCTCAACTGGAAGTGGCTTAATTCATTGGGGTTTTGTTACAGTCTAAGCCTAAAAGAAGCCCTACCAGTCTGTTCCTCAGGCTGCTGCTGTCCAGAAGTGGTGAATTGTAGACCCTGTGGGATAAGTTTGGTAGTAGCTACGGAGAAGTGGTACAACATAGCTCCTGATAGTAGCAAATTACTCATATGTCTGGTTACACAGACACAATCTTCCATATTCCATATGCTTCCATTTAGACTACTACCAAATTTTCCCCCTAATGGTTTGAAAAAGAAATTAGAAAAAAAATGTATTTAAGATTTTTAGACTGAGACTAGCTATCATTATTTTTGCTTCTGTGAGGAAAATCATGTTCTAGTTGTTGTTTTATTTTCTTTTTCACAGCATGGAATTCTGCCAAATTAGGGGCCATTAGCCCAAATAGCTGCTCTGCTCCCACCAACTTATCTGTCAGCTGCGATAGGGAGGAATTACACGGGATCTCCAAGGAGATTCGTCTACGTCATAGACTTCTAAGCTACACGATCTGAGATGTTTACAGCACGGTGCAAAGATTAGTCGAACAAATGTTGAACAAATATTTGTTGGTAATGTTTTCTGGAGGAAACAGTCTCCCCGGTCTTGTATTTGTACGGGTGTGGCCTGACAAGTGACCTTGCCTTGGTACTAGAAAGTAAAGCAATTAGTAAGGTGCATTGAGTTCATGAGTGGCCATGTAGCATCAGTGTGAGAGTGTCACTGCGTAGCCTTTTATACAGTCTTTTTTTTTGCAGACCCTTGTGTCGGTTTCGCAAAGGGGCCCAAATATCCTTTAAATTCCAGTTAAGAATTTAAATGCCTCATAAAATTTATGCATATATTCATAGATGGATAGAATAACACAGTTTGGAATGGACCTCTGGAGATGATCTGGTCCAACACTCTGCTCGAAGCAAGGCAAAATTAGTTGAGACTACTTAGGGCCACGTCCAGTTCATTTTCAAATATCTCCAAGGATGGAGATTCCAGCCTCTCTGTTTCCCGGTCCTCTGAACTAGCTGCATAGTGAAAACCTTTTTCCAAATAGATCAACATTTTTTCTTCATCACAGCTTCTACATGCTGCCCTTCATCTTGTCACTGTGGGCCTCCAAGTAGATCCTGCCTCTATATTCTTCATTCTCCTCATTTTCTGGAGTCAGGGGAAGATACAGATGGAGAAAGAAACCGTACGTCCTTAAAAGCACAAGTGGGTAGCACTGAAGGAGTTCACTATTCTGAATTTCCTTATCTGAATAGTTTCTTTGTTCAGCTAAGAAACACAGTAAAAGCAGCTTTAATCTTATGACTGAACATACATTCATGCCAATTAAAAAAAAAAAAAAAAAAAAGGAAAAACCTGTGGCACTGACTTAAGTATCCAGAGACAAAAAGGAGGGGGGAAAAATAGAATTATTTTATTTTGCCTCAGGAGCACCAGCCTGGAGCATGGCACTGACATCTCAGTGTTCAGCATCAGGACCCACCTTGCAGCGTAATTGGTCTCACATATCTTCCTTCTTTAAAGCAACACAACTATTTACCTCTGAGGGTCCCAGATGAGTCTTTTTAGGAAACCAGCGTTTTGATGACCAGAAATTTTCTTCTAGGCTGAAGTCAATGTTCATATGTTTCTCCGCCATTACTCCCTCTGGCCGGAGTAGTCTTCACCTTCCTGGTGTTTACCTTGCGATGTCCAAGACTGCAAGCCTGTCTCCCACCTGCCTTCCTTTGCTACAATAAACGAGCCATATCTTTTTGCCATATGTTTTTTTTTTCCTTTAAAATTGCTCCCTTATCACATTTTCAAGCTTTTCATTGTATCCAGGAGAGCTAAAAATGGTATGACTTCTTTTTTTTCTTTTCTTTTGTATCCTCTTTCACTTTTTTTGCTGTAAACTGGGAACCGTGAAATTGAAGATCTGCTGACCTCCCTTCATTTTCAGCAGCTAAGACTTTTTTTTAAAACAATCACCAAATATTAAGAGAATCCAACATCAGCAAAAATCTGGCATGATTGTTGGAGACTGGCTGTGACTCTATGAAGCTACGAGAGGCAAACAACAATACTGTATCTTTTTTTTCTCTCTTCAGATGTCATATTAAAAAAATGTATGATATTTTATATTATTGGCATGAGCTAATGCAGGTTCATTCTACCAGAATACAATGTCTATTCAGTTTTCAGTCCCAAGCCAACTAAAGCCCTTGGGAGAAAAAAATTATAGGCAACTCTATCCAAATTTTAAGATTTATTTTTTTTTTAAATTTGTCTTCTCACGAGATCTGGGCCTCATTTCTAATATAGATTGCATTCTTTCCAATAAAACTGTTCACTTCACAGATTGTCATACAGAGCCAATTTCACAGGAATACCAAAACAATGATGTGCTGATGATATTTGTTTTTAATGAAAAGCAGCCTGTACCAATTGCAACAGAAGTGAATTATTAATCCAAGTGTGATAAAAAATTAATTATCAAAATCTGGACTGTGTTCCAAAATCTAAAAATGCCTCTCTCACACATGCCTTCAGAAGGCTGTAGATCTACTGTTAAAAGAGACTGATCAGTTTGTCTGCTGAAGAAATAGGTAGATATTGAATTGAGGTGAAATTAATAGGACTGTATCTCTAGGGGATATGAAATGATTGACTGACTTCATGTTAGGTTCCCAATCCTTGTTTATAGTTTTGGGAAGTTTGCAACAAAATTTGCAATGGTCTTGAAAAATTCCTTGGATGCTTCTGTGACAGCATGGGGAGCAAAGGCTTTGACTACATCACAAGATAGCATGGGATTTTCTAAAATTCCTATTTTTCAAGTCTTTTAAACTCTACTGTAGTAAGCACTTACGCACTGTCTGAAATAGCAATTTTGGTGAACCTGTAGAAAAACTAGCAATGGCTGGCACATACATGTGTGTGGTCATATGTAGGCATATTTTGATTAATAGCCTATAAAGCATTTGCAAGTATGCAGGAGAGAACTCATGAATTTCGTTTCTTAGGCCAGCCAATTTCCTCTTAACTGGCTTTCCATCTGCCCAAATCCACAATCTGAAACTGTTTGCAACATCCTTGCCCTTGTTGCTGACACCTGACCTTTTAATGCATTTCCATCTACAGCATTAAAGTGACAAGAAATATAAATGAGAAACAAAAGAGAAAATCACGGTTGGATTTTCCCTTCTTTAATTTTGTCTTTGTTTCTCCTTGCTCTGCAGATAACTGTTCATTTTATGTTTTCTGTTTTGTTATTTTCTCCATAGACAACATGTTCTCTCACTAAAAGGCTAAATCGCATATTCTCCTCCAAGGAAAGTCAGCCTTACCGAATCACTCATGCTTCCATATTTTAAATAGTGGGTAGGAAGGTTTTCTTTTCCTCCTTGCTCTGTTCCGTCCTATGTGTTGCTTTCTTTGCGTTTGTTTGTTTGCTTTGGTGGATTTGAGAGACATTCCGATGGCATATAGAATCATACAATCATGGAATGGTTTAGGTCAGAAGAGACCTTCAAGATCATCTCGTTTCAACCCCCCTGCCATGGGCAGGGACACCTCCCACCAGACCAGGTTGCTCCAAGCCCTGTCCAACCTGGCCTTGAACACCTCCAGGGATGGGGCAGCCACAGCTTCTCTGGGCAACCTGTGCCAGTGCCTCACCACCCTCACAGTGAAAAATTTCTTCCTGATATCTAATCTAAATCTCCCCTCTTCCAGTTTGAAGTCATTCCCCCTCGTCCTATCACTCCATGCCCTTGTAAAAAGTCCCTCCCCAGCTTTCATATCATCTTATTTCTTTCTAACATGCGTGGTAGGATATTGTGCATGATGAGACTTTGCCCAGTCTAGCTGTTTCAAAGTTTAACCTAGGTCAAACTTAAAAATGGGGGGTTTGGGGAGTTTGGTTTTGTTGGTTTTGTACTTGAGGAGATGAGAGGAGAGATAAATGGTAATGGCTGAAGACTCCTGTTTCTCCCCAGTGACCACAGAGAAAGTCAAAGCAAGCCTAGACCACGAAGTTTAGATGAAATGCATTTCTTTTTAAGAAAAGGTATTTGAAACTGAGATCATGTCTTCAAGCATAGTCATTAAGAAGAAATACCTAAGATTAAATTTTAGAGATATAAAATTTGGGGAAACAAATTCGGGGATAAAGACTATTTCTCCAACATGTGCCATGAAGGGTCTTGGAAATCTTTGTTATGCTAATTTGAAATGCTTTTCTTTACACACGCTATCAATTTTGGCTCCCATGATACTCTCTTTTGGACACATCATTTTGTTCAGTTTCCTTCTTGCTATTTTTCCCATTTTCTTTTTGTGTTAATTACTTTTTCCTCCCATGTTTCCCAAGAATGAACTGTTGCAGCTGTGGTAAATATTGAAAATTCTGTGCCTAAAGGTAGAAAGAACTGTTGACACGTTCAGATTAGCTGACATTAAACAATAGCAAATGCTCCCTTGTAATCCTTGTGGCAAAGACAATAACATAAGGAAATTGCTGGGCATAAATAAGACTGTAAATAAAATTACAGCTTAATCTAGCCTTCTGAAAGAGTGATAAATAAAGAAAGGGAAGGAAAAAAATGAGGAAATTCAGAGGAAAAAAGGAATTAAATTATACAGAATCACATTATCAAGCCCTATGTGCAATTATCTTTTGAGACAGCTTTGAAAAGCGTATGTGGGAAAAGGCAAGAGAACAAAGAGAGAAACAGCAGAATATATTGAAGGGGGTAGGATGAAGAGGAGAGGATGCTGAGGAGAGGATGCTGACTCCTTTTCCAGTGTGTTTCAGGTCTTATTCATATGGAGTTTTACAGATACCATTTTTCAGTCCTCCTATTGGCTCCACAGTGAAACCTGCAGGGGTCTTTCTGTATAACTATTATAGCAAGAGAAAACGACTGCGAGAACAACGAGACAGCGACATGAACCACTAATGTCTCCTGTTTATAAATGAAAAGCAGGAAGGGAGGTAAACCTCTCCAAAACTAGACCTCCAGTAAAGCTCAGTAAACAAAATCAGCAATCAAGAAATAGAAGATCTGGTTTATGGAGGTTTTTTAAGGCCTTATTTTGAGCAGTAGTGGATATAATTTTATGGAGCTGTTGCAATAAACAACTAGAATTTAATGCAAATAATACTTTCGGGCACCCCATTTCTTGTTGCAGTATACTTATGTTTTACTCAACATGAAGTTAATCTATTCAAGCATTCCTAAGATTTAATAAACAAAAAATATATATGTTATCTGAGCAGTGAGAAAAGCTCTCCTTTAGGGAAGTGAGCTTAATTTTGGTGATCTGATTGATCAATAACTAACCAACATATCAACATCACTTTTGAAATAAATAATGAGATAAAATATTAGCTATAATAAAATCTCCCTTTTCCCAGTCTTTCATCACATCTTTCTTTTCCCATTACATTCCACCAGCATCATTTATTTTTCCCCCATCCCTTTTTGGTACAGCCATGTTAGAGCTCCACAAACACAGTATAAATCACCTAGCATAATTCTTGCTCCTACTGAGGTCAAAGGCAAAAATCCTGCTGAGATCACGTGACAGCCGAATTGCATCTTTTGCCACACTTCTTATCTCTTCAAGTTCTTTTACCTCCTTATTAACTGTTAAAACGACTGCTGGCCTCCCTGGGGAGCTTCGTAGGCTGTAACAGGAAAGCCTGGATTTGCCGTAGAGACACAGCAGAGACATCAATGCACTCGGGCTGGAGGAGACTTCAGGTTGATTCCCAGTGGTAGCCTGCAATAGAGAAACTTTGCCTTCTGCACTTCATGCGTAGCTCAGCACACCTCTCGCCCATTTCTCTCTCTTCCTTCTCCTAATTACCTGTGGTTCGAGCTTGCTCGCTCAGGAACTGTTTCTCACTGTGATCTGAGAGGTTCTGGGAATTTCTGTGACTTTTCTTTCTTAGAATACGATCAAGATCCTTGCTGTGCAATTCTATGCTCAGCTTTTTGAGGGAAATAAGAACCAATCCCAGGGAAAGATTCTTTGCAGCAAAGTCTGAAGGTTCGTAGCATAGATTAACAACTAATAGCTAAAGGCAGCTGATATTTCCATCTCTGCTAAACTCTCTTGCCTGCATCCACGATTTGTATAAACTGGTCTCAGCTGTACCCAACCTGTGCAAGTTCGGGTCTGACACACCATGTGTGGTCTGAGCGAGTCACATTGATACCTGCTCATGTTTCATTGGAGCTTAAAATTAGAAGTGCGTGTTCACTGCATTTTTTTAATGTGAAAATACTGAAAACGTGAAATACTTTTACACAGGAGAGCTTCTTTTTCAGGCTATGCCTTTGTGGAAGCATTTCTGTATAGTACTCATCACAAATATTTATTCTGCTTCAGTCTTCACACTTCATGGTAATCCCAGTTAACATCTCTGCACTCAAGAGTCTCCTGCCCTTCATAATTTCAAACTCCAGACCTCCTGATGTGTGGCGTTTGTGTATGTTTTATATTTGTAGAGCATCCATCTGCCCCAGTCACCACACGTTTTCGTTGCAACGCAAAACCCGCGATCAAGAGCCGGCAGTGTCATGAGTTACCATCTGTCAGCTGAAGGGTATTAACTACCAGCATGAGCGCTCCTGGGGCGTTGACCCGCATGACTTCAGCCAACGGTTGGAACATTTCCAGGTGTTGCTCCACTTCTGCCAGAGGCCGTCACTGCTGCAGAGCAGTTGGGGAACACGTCAACTGAACAAAAAAGCTGTATCAGACCTTGCGCTGAAGAAGATGAGGCATTCTGGTCTCATGATGCTTCGTGGGGTCGGTGTTCCTCACCAACTGTATGGAGGAAGCAGCTGAAAGGAGTAACATTTTGAACTGAATGCATTCAGCTACACGCACTCAGCTGATATAGATGTAATTGAGCGGCTCGTGCGTCCTTCCCCTGTAACCGCAACAGAGGGTTTCACCTGACTTTACCTAGACGTGTTTTACATGCTTTGGTTACTCTGCTGTAAATTGACATTGAGATAGTGCGGCAACCGAGGCCATGGGAGACAAACCAGATAGGAGCAGAGCGGCGAAAAACATTCATTCTGTCTGCTGCTGTGCCAAGTGATTGCACGGATTGTTTTCATAAAGAATTCCCAACTAAGATCTCAGAGGGTTCACATTTTGGGGATAACAGCTGCTCTCCAGAAAAGTCACTCCCCTCATCCCAGGAGCACGTGCTTGAGAAGCGCAGCAGAGTTGGTTTTGAGACCTGTAATGATATATGCACCGTTCTATGGGAGGATAATGCTGTCCCTAGAGTGTAGGTAGAGAAGATTTTTTTTTTACTAACCAGTACAATTTCATCATCTTGGAGGGAAAAGAGAATCAGAGACAACTCATTTTTCACAATGACTTAATTTTAGAAGATTTTACATTTTTTTGTATAATAACTACAGCTTTGGGGTATGCTCACACATTACAACAAATTTAATCCACAGTCTAAAAGCACTTTCTTTGATTGCTCTTTTGTTTGTACATTTTTAGCAACTCTTCTGGGTCTATTTTTCTTGTTTCACAATGGAAAATAAGGAAAAAAAATATTTCCTGATATAAATCCAACACGATTAGGGAATCAGTAATGGTGTTTCTAAGGCAGCAATAAGAGAAATAATTTACAGAAGTTGGGAAATTTCAAATTTTAATTTTTTTAATGACCTAACAAAACTGACTAATGTTATGAAACCAGCTTGAGAATAGTTCAGTTTAACAATGGATTGATTTCACATTTAAACCTCTTAAAATGACCCTCCCTCCCAGTCATAGATGAATAAACTTTATTGTTATAAATTAACTACCTGGTTCTTCTGCTCATTTCTTTTTATCTGTTCATCAGCTGCTAAATAGTTTGACTTCAACTTAAATGTAATTTACAAAAGTTCTGATACATCCTAAATAATATTTTTGGGCAAAACTGCAGATATTCTGATGTCAGATAAGTACCTGATGTTAATTATATTGCATGTCTAGACACAGTGTAAAAAAAGTGTAAAAAAAAGATTAGAAAGAATATAGATTACACGTGAGCAAGACAGCCTGAACACAGGAGATAATGTAAGCAGATTACTGCTACCTGATCCATATGAGCCCTCCTAGAACAGCGACTTGAATAGTCGCTCTCAGTTGGCTTGCATGTCCAAAAACATTATTCAAACAGATATTTTGGAATCCTTAGACATCTGAAGCAACTCAACCCAAATATGCCAGGAACGGTGTGTAAGAATTAGCGTGCAAAGTTTCATACCCTTCAGTTTTGCTGTGTAGATACTGAAAGATAATGACTGTGGTACAGAATATCTATCTAAGGATCAAACAATATTTTTTCGAGTCCGTATTTTGTATGCATTCTCTGAGGGAGAATGAATTGCTAGCACAATGAGCAGCTGGTGTCAGCTGTACTCATGGAGGTGTAATCTATTTCTCCACAGTCCGGTCGCAACCAGCACGAGTTACCCAGAATCAGTCTGTTACTAAGTGATTCTTTTTCCTACTGTCTGACAGCTGCAATACCTTATTTTCTGGAGTGTCCCAAAAGGCAAGTTAATAGGATTGACAAAGAGATGTGCACCTTTTGGGGATGTAGAGTTGCACACACTTTGTATGCTTGACAGTAGCTGTACAGGACTGTACCAATCAGGGGAAATATTTCCACCAGCTCTTCCGAGGGGGTTCATGACCTGAGACACCATTACCCCAGAAGAGCTGTGGTTACTGTCCTTTCTGTCCGTGGACAGCAGGTATACCTCTGAAGCAAAACTACTAAGAAACTGACTGACCGTCCTTGGCTGGCATTTGCTCTATTACTTCTTTGGAAACACAACCAAAGCCATAAGAGAATAAATAATTCATACTTTTTAGTCTTTTTTATCTGTATGCCAGGAATATTTTGATGTTTCTCCAGATCTGTTCTAAGTCAGAACTTTAAGGGTATTTTTGGAATTCTCAACTCTGGCCTCACACACACCAGCCATCAAGGGGCAAAGCCCTTTGTAAGGTGAGCCTGGGAAGGCAAATCCTACTCGAGGACCCATTGCAATGTGAATTTAATCAAGTAGCTGCCAGGGCTCACATTACTCCATTATCCAGGAACAGAGAGGCAGAAAGGAGAAAAACTCCTTGGTGGACATTGAGCTCAAGACTCAGATATCTAAAATTAGGTAACAGGTGCAAATATCTACACATAGGTTAGGCATTTAGATTCCCGTGACAGTCATTAAAAGCCCAGTCAATATAATCAGTGGAGCTTACAGCATGATTTAATTTACAAACAAATTGATACTTTCAGATGAGCTGAATAACTTTCCAGGATCTATTGATGCTACTGATCTTCTGTCTTGACCATTTATTATATAGTCCATTGGTATCAACATGTTTTTTTATACCTAATTCATATAAAGACAACAAGAGTTAAAAAACATAAATGAAGCAATTTGATTTAGTTTTCTGTAATTCAAAGTTTCATACGGTTTCTGAAGCATCCAGAAGAGCCGACAGTCACAACACAGGGCCTGCAACCTTTAGACTCACAGCTGGAGCCAGATGGGAAACTCAGGGGTATCTATAGTGGCATTGGATGCCTATATAGGGCAACTGAATCAATTCATAGATGTTTCAAGATCTTGTTCTCTCCGTTCTGTTCCTCCTCTCCATTCCTCATACTTATAATAAGGCAGAGTTGCAAACTAACGCTTGCTCCCAGGAACAGAGGACTTTGGTACAAGGGTTCAGCTGGCAGCGTGAGCTCCTGCCTCCCAGTGCCTCTAGATGTTTACACAACAGTGGCTGGCCAGTTCACTCACTGAGTCAAAGTCTAAAGGCTCAAAACCAATGGTCATATCCTATGGGAAGATATCTGTAGAGCGCAGGAGTGACCTGTTCAGTTCAACCTTGGCTAACACTCATCATTAAGCAATTGCACTGTGTTCTAGAAATCACCATCTCATTAGGCAGTGTGCCTCATAGCTAGTGGAAGTAAACAAACCACCAAAGTCATGGGCTTTGCACAACTAAAAGTAACTTACCATTTTCCTGTTAAGATACATATGCTTATTTTTTTTTAGGAAACACTGCAGTACCGCAATGCAGAAACGCTTTCTTTGGTATCATTTTACTCCTGCATGCTTCATAGAAAACTATGCCAAAAAAAAAAAAAAAAAAAAAAAAAAAGATGAGAGGAGAAAAAAAAAAGGCTGCGTTTCCAGACAAGAAGCATACTTACTATTCAGTGGATGCTTCATGCCCAGAATCTCTTTCACGGGAAGTTTACAAATGCACCCTGCTCTACTGAAATGACCTTTACATGCCATCAGAAAAGAGTCACTGCAAAAGAATACATGACACCAAACACATCTCCCAAAAGCAAATGCCACCTCATCAAGTAAATGTCAGCAGGCAAATCTTTTGGAAGGAATGCTGATGGGCAAAGTCAAGTTCTGTTACACCACAGCACAAGACATGCTTCAAGAGTTCAAGTCATGTACATGTATTTTTTAAAGACTCCAACTGTTTCTTTTGTCTTGTTTGGATTCTTCCAGGAGTCTAAATGATTGACAATCCCTAATTAGTGTCTGATGGAAACTTTGAAAATAACAAGCTCCAAAGGAAAGGCAAAGTTTAACAGGTTATATTTAAGGGTAAATTAAATAATCTAAAATGACTGGCTACCTTTTTCCCTGTCTCATATACATTGCAAATATTTTTTTCCAGTGGTCTCTTAGACTAGGTCTCTGTCTGTAAACTATGAAATATGACAAGCATGGAGTATATCTTAGTTTAGAATAAATGTGGTTTCTGTGAAAATCAGGTCTTAAAGTTTATAATTTTTACACTGTCTTTTTCTCGCATGCACACTAATATGTATAAGGAATTAGGATGTTTCAATATAATCTCAAGAGATTACTCTGAAAATGGAAAAGAACAGTGATGGAGTTTTTCTATGACTCCTCGATATTCATACCAAATGTTATCATTCTTTGCACATATCTTTTATTCTTTTCTCATGGACACTAATTACTGCACATTCTGTAACAAGTTGAAAGGCAGATTCTGTCCCTAGAGTCCTGCTGATTCACATTATCATATCTCCTTATTCAGGAGAGCTACAATAGTTTAAATCAGCTGAAAATCTAGTCCCATAAATTGTTCACTGCAGCAAGACGTAAGACACACTGCCATTCCTCACCTTTAATTAACTTTCTCTGTCATCGCATTAATGTGGAAGCACCAGAATAAGGAAAGAACAAAACACTTGCTTCATTGTATCTTTCTAGCAGATTTCTGTAAGAGCTGTTAAGGTAACCACTATGAATCTGTGTAATTCATAGAAGAATCTATTCCATGCGCAGAATGACAAACATTCAAATATGAGCTAACAGAATAAAACAAAGCCCGAGCCTCTGAAAAGCTTCCTCTAGAGAAAGGAAAACCTAACCTAAAGATATAATTTCAAAGGAGTAGGGCAGATTAGCTCTGCCTTTCATGATCTTTTTATTGGCTTTAACATAATAAAAGAAAATCTCAAGGCAAAAAAAAAAAAAATCGACTTTCCTAGCACGTGCACACTCCATTCAGTTATTTCTTTGTGCTTTTATGATGTCCCATTTCTCAGCTTCAGAATGATTGACTGTGTTAGTAATTTTTCCTAATTATTGGCAAAAGACAAGAATGATATTTCTGGTATGAGAACAAATGGATTTAAGCTGGTGTCCAATAAATCTAGGCTGCTTTGTTAGGTATTTTTAACCACAGAACGGATTCCAGACCAACCTTCTAGTAGGTTAGAGAGGGCAACCAGTTAAGTTTAAGATAGAGTTTGATTAACTGATAAATACAATAGTTTCAGTAGCAGAAAACTAGATGTGGAATGAGATTCCTTCAACAATCAGTAGAGAGAAATACATTAGGTCCTATACAGGATGGTGTGAACTGCTCTCCATAGGTGTCCATTTCTCTTATATTATTTCACATGAAGCTGAGAAGGCTGCCTTCAGCTAGACACTAAACCTGTGGATGGCTAAAAGTTGGCATGTGACAACACTGATGACCCAATAGATCTTCCACACTGTAGCATGGTGCCCAACGTCACCTTGGTCACGGTGTCCTGGATGGGAAATTCACCTGGACTTTTTATTCCCATTGGGTACTCGGTCCATCATGACTGCAGAGACCGTTTAGGGATTTTGCACAAGGTTGCTTAAGGTTAGCTGCTTTGTTCCCAACACAAACATTCCTTTTCAGGCTCCAGAGATACAAGCAAACAAAAACAGAAGAAAAAAAAAAATCAAACCACTAATCCCTCCCAAAAAAACCACAAACCCAAACAAATATACAATATTTTCTTGAATAAGAAGATCAGCCCAACTCCTCTGGAGACCTAAAGCTATTTTATCCAAGGCTGGGTATTCTTTCTCTAGCCACATCTACCTGCAAGGAATCATTTTGTCTGATTACAGTGAAAGTTGCCTGACATTTTCTTTCCTTAGCACAGAATATTCAGTAGTGGGTAAGAAAAATAAGTAAAAAGACCAAATAAGAGTACTGTCCATAAGTAAGAACTTGATAAAATCTGCAGGCTTAGATAGCCTCCAACCCTGACAAAAGGGATGAAAGTAGAACCCAAACTCTTTTGTACGCTTATATGGAAGCTTCCGTTCCTTTTGTCCAAGATAACAAAGGAGTGGCCATATTTCATGGGCCATGGAAGGATATCTCTCTACGTGCTCAGTCCTCTACCCATTCCTCCTTTGGCAGACTTAACAAATGGGGCTGTCAATTGGGGTTGTCATGACCAATGGTTAGAGCAGAAAAACCTAGACAGAACTGGAATAATGACTCTGAGTGCTGAAATTAGGCAGGAGAACAGAACCAAGACACTCCCGAGCCAGGAAGCCAACATGAAACGGCTTGGAGAAGATGCACAGGGCTATGAAAGCTGAAAATTCAGCTGAAATAAAGGCAGAGAAAATTGGAGGTCAGTTATTTTGTTACAGTTGGTCTGGGCTAAAACATCCTTCAGGCTGTCCTGCCATACCATCTTTGGGGCATGACAAGGAAATTTGGATGTAACTGCAGATTTCTATTGTATATCTGAGAAAGCAAGAAGGGAAAACACTTGGTCTTTCTCTGTAAAATAAGACGGACACAAGTGAAGAGTGATGATTTAGGTTATTGGACACTGCAGTCCAAAGGCATGATAATAGCTCCTGTAGACATATTCATTGTAATATTAAAGCAGTTTTCTCCAACATCAGTCTCTCTCATGACTCAAGGTCAATAGCTGTCATTAAACTTTGCAAACCCCTTCCAAAAGTCCTGAATAATACAGATCTCATCTCCTGCACAGATATGCCTGCCAGCTCCTTTAATGCTGCCTTGGAAATATAGTCACTTGTTGCAAGATTGCATTTGAATTGCACCGCTAACTTTAGCTTTGCTTTCCAAAAGAGCTGGGCATGAAAAATTATTAATGCCCAGGAAACCACATGGACCAGCAGGACCTCTGTGGCTCCACGCATTAACTATCCCAAGAGTAAAAAGTTTGCTGGATACCAAGGCTTAAAATTGCCCCCATTCCCATATACTTCCCACATCTTCCCACTCCTGACGTGTGTTCAAAATTTATCCACGTGTCACTTTGATTCTGGGCCACATGTCTCCCTGAAAGTCAAAAGGATTTCCATTCTTAAGTGACTAAGTAGCTTTTGAAAATACAATGCATGTTCCTTAGGGGCTTGCATCCCTTCGGAATAAAACATGACAATTAAACCTCTCTCATCATAATTGCAAAAAGATGAGTAACAGACAAGTGTGGATTTGTCAAGCGGAAATCGTGTTAGCAAAGTCTAATTTTTCTTGTGCACTTTGTGAACAGGAAAGGAAAAAAAATTATGAGATATACTATGGCTTTGGTAGGGCTTCAAACACTATTTCTCATGACAGTTTCATGAGAAATTAAGGAAAAGTTGGTCATGATGAAATTATTACAGACTGGGAGTAATGCTACTCTGTACTGTTCCCAAGGAGTAGTTATCAGGAGTGCAATGTCAAAATGCAAATATACCTCACATAGATTCTATAGGGTTCTGTTCTGCATTTTATGCTTTTTCAGTGACCTGAATGATCAAAGACAGTATGTTCATTAAATCGGCAAACAAAAAGTGAGGAAGAACTGCAAGAACACTGAAGGACAGGATTCACATTGATAAATATCGCAACACAGAAAAATAATCATCTCAAAGAAGGGAAAAATACAATAGGAATAAGTGTAATATATTTCCCTTTATCAGTAATAACTGACTTTACATGGACAGGATGGGAAACGGCAAATGAGACCACAACTTTTCAGGAAAAAGGTTCAAAATGGATGAACAAGAGTCAACGACGGTTTGTGCTTGCTAAAAAAGTAGTTAACATAAAGAGACGTATGGTCTTACAACAGGAGACATTTTTGGTGAGATCATGCATATGTGTACTATGAGGGTGGTGAGACACTGGAACAGGTTACCCAGAGAAGCTGTGGCTGCCCCATCCCTGGAGGTGTTTAACATCAGGTTGGATGGGGCTTTGAGGAACCTGGTCTAGTGGAAGGTGTCCCTGCCCATGGCTGGGGGGTTGGAAATAGGTGTTCTTAAAGGTCTCTTCCAACCCAAACCATTCTATGATTCTATGTGTAGTCTGCAATCCAAGGATATCATGTTAATGTAAATATATTCATGTGAACATAATTGAATGTTTATATACCAACACACTGAATAGTGAGCTGCCTGCAATGGCATCACCATGACCCAGAGATGCTCATACAGGAGAAGCTTGTGTTGGTTCCATTGATGGCCTGGCAAATGGTACTGTGGACCAGACTTGGATGTAGGAAAAATAGCCTGAATTGTCTTGCCAAACTATTCACTAATGCTAAGAACTTGGCACGAGTGTGGTATCCAGGGAAAAGGAAGAGCCAGTCAGTGAAGTCCAAAAGACAGGAATTTAAACAGTGAGGGCTCAGGAAAATTCAGTGAAAATAGATGGCAGGAATTGTGGTTGCTTAGCCTAAGGAAGAGGAAACTGGGAAGGAATATACTAGAGGGTCTGAAAGTCTCTTGCAGGTAGAAACTGAGTAAGTAGTCTTCTCTGTATCCCTTGTAGGACAAGAAGAGATGGGCTTAATTCACAGCATGGAAGATTCAGCATTTAGGAATTTTCCTATAATGAGAATATTGAGACACAGTCTCAGGGAGGTGTGGAGTATCTGTCAATATAGTGTTTCAAAGACAGGTTAGATAAATGTTTTTTAGGAATCATATATAGATCATCATATGGGAATTATCTTGCTTTGAGCCTGGCAAGGTTTAGATGCATTTTACAGTTTACTTTTTTATTATTCTGCAGCCTGGGTTACTGTCGTTTTATATTTTCATATGTGGAAAATACAGAATAACTGCTGTCCTCATTAATTTTCTTAGTCTCTGTTGAATCATTCATCTTAAAAATATGGAAAAAAAAGGAAAATATGTAGTAGTTGAGTTCCACTTATTTTTAAGCAAATCATTCTGATCTTATGTTTTAAAATTCATTAATCATGACAGCCGAGTAATCCAGACTATTTTTCTGTGGTTCTGTAGTACCAATAGAAGCATGAAAGAGTCGAGGTTATTTCTGTTGTAAACAAATGAGGCTTGAATAGATGCGTGTGGAGAACATCCTGTAGAAGAATTTGTTCATTGTACACTGGCTTTCAAAGCAGAAGCACCGTTTCAATTCAAATGCCCCTGGAAGAAAAAAATTCTGATACACTTCCATACGAATTACCTGTGTATATGTGTGTGTGTTTCACTTTGATAAAGCAAATTAAGCTGAGAGAAAACTTTCCCGAAGGCAGAAATGTGCGAGAAGGCAGATATGGCTTTCCATTGGGAATTTAAATATATTGAGTGGCTTCGAAACCTGATTAAGACAATACACTGTACGTTCTTGAGATGGTGTGCTATCCTGGTGGTGACGGGCGTTCATGTGGGTTTGAGTCTTGGGGGTGACATACTGCAGTACCCGCCAGAAGTCACGCTCATCCCCATCAAATTTCTACTCTCAAAGATGTGTCTGTTTGTTCTTGGCCATTAGTCTCTGCCAGAAAGACATCACATCGGTCATGTTAAACCCCAGGGCAGGACCATAGCAGATTCTTCCTGAGTTTGGGAAGGGATGGACAGCGTGTCCATCACCAAAAAAGCATGTTTGATTAAATTAACCCCAGGGAGGTGTTGAAGCAGATCACACCCTTTTTCTGCCCACAGAATGGAAAGAGGACCAGAGAGCTGATGCATTTTCCTGCTCAGCCTTGCAAAGAGAGACTATTTATCAGCCAGCTTTGCTGCAACATCGTGGCGTCAAAGCTCAAGCTGTAAGTGAGGTGGTACCAGCTCTAAATTGGCTTTACTAGCAAATAAAAGGGCCAAAGGTATCGATCTTCCTTCTTTGCTAGATTTTAGCATGTGTGATGGGGCCTGAGGCTGGGAAGGACACATTGGCTTTTGACCTTTTCTCCTCTCTGAGACAAAACAGAGAGAGCTATAGAGGCGATATACACACAGCCTCTGCTCCCCTCACCATCGTTCCTCCCACACTCACTACAGGAACAAGGCTGGAGTCAACCAACTCTTCTGGCTTGGGAGAACACACCATCTGCAGATTTGAATCCCCATGGTGATTACTGAGGATGGTGCCCAGGTCTTCAGACACTGTGGTTCTTCCTGTTCAGACTGTATTTAGCCATCACTGCCTTCCTTCTCCTCATGTAACACCTGTAAGACCTCTGCTTAATCTGTCCTGTCAAACATTTTTGGATGAGAGGTTACACTAAGAAAAATGCACACATGATTCTCAACAGGTTTCAAACTTATTGGGCGTGTATAAGTGTGTTAAAACTGATGTTTTTTTCCTTATTATCAGAGTTCCTTGCAGCAGAACTAGTTTCACTCAGAAAACATGGGAGAAAAATAAAACTTAGACCATTTTACCGGGACAGAAATGCTTTATCTACGAGGTTTAAATCACAGCTGAAAGTGACTGGGATGAAGCAGACTGCAATGGACAGGCATTTTGTCAGGCTCACATCAGCCTAGGTGGCTTTAAGAATGCATAAGATGCCAATAACATATATATAATAGTAGACAGAAGTAGCTGACAAGAACAGCCCTGGAGATCCCAATGACAGTGGACTGATCACTGATGGAGGATGAAGAATGCAATAAGCCAAAAAAGGGACTTGGTTCTGAAATTAGGGAGCGCTCAGGTTTTAAGACCAGAATTGAGTAACTATGGAAAAAAAGCCTTAAGAATCCTAAGTTTAAAAAATTATCTTCCTATTTCCATATGCCTACTCAATGAGTTAAAATAGAATTTTATTTTAATGGTGGTGATACAACTGCTGCTTTTTCTGATAAATTTGGTACTTGCAGCTTTTCCATAGTTTACCAATTCTCCGGCCTCCGTTTCCACTAAATAAATTTGGAACATAACATCATCACTTCAATATGATCCATGCAACCTGTCTTCAAAATCCAATTTTTAAATGCCTAAATCTGAACTGGGCAGTACAGATTCCCTTTAGCACTCTTGGAGAGAAATCAACACCTCCAGGGAGCAATTCATCTCCAACTAACACAGTCATAAAACGGTCACCAAAAGAATCCACTTCTGGAGGCAACTTTTTCTCTCTACTTTCTCTGTATTTTCTCTAAAGAGAGCTTTCTTAAGCTCAGACCAGCTTAGATTTGCACACTTAACATTTAGACATCTAAAATAATGAGATATGAATCACCACTTGAGTTGCCCAAACCCCACTCTTCTGGTTTTGTGAAATGCGAAACTGTGCGCAAGTTATAAATATGCTGAAATCACCTAGTAATGTCGTTCTAAATGTTATATCTCATAAGCAGCAATTCCTTCTTTAAAGGAATTGTGCCTTTTTTTTCCTTAAGCATTCATCAAGCAGGGGGTTAACATGCAGTAAAGAAGACAAGACACACCTTTCAGAGACAGTCCCTTTGAATGATGATCTTAATGTTCTATCATTACAAATCACCACCTTCTCAAAGGTACAATTTATGGTGGTTTCCACACCTGTTTAGTTCTCCTGATGTGTTCTTCTTTATTTATAGAGCTGTTTAGCAGAGCCTGTATTTCTAAGTTTCATCTTTTATTTTTTCTCATAAATATTATTTCCACACTGGAGAGGCATGAGACTTTTTCTCTTACTCTAATACATTGGGTAATGTGATAGTTACCCTTCTCACGTCAGGAATGTAATTAACATTTCAGATGTCAGCCTGATTCTGTAGTAAATTTTCAAGGTTTTGAGGAAAATGGAATAATGTTTTAAGGGAAAACCTAGGGATGTTTATGGCCCAGTGTAAAGGGAAACTAGATCCATTGGACCATGGTTAAAATATCATCAAAATCTACCCTCAGTGTCCATGAGCTTTGAGTAGGGAAAGCTTTGCATTCAGTCCTAAAGTCCTTAATTTATAGAAAATAAATGGGAACTGAGGACTACAAGCTGGAGAAGGAACCTGTCTTAGTGATGTACAACCACCGACCTTTGCCTGATATTTCAAAGATTTTGAAGATTTGCCAGAGATTTTCAAATATTTCAAACTAAAGTAGGTCAGATTTATCTCATTTTCTAAGAGATCCTGATTTTCCACTAATCCAAGGAAGGTTTCTGCATTGTTTTTCTTTATGTTCTGTAGAATAACTACCAGGCAAGGTGTTTGGAATTTAACCGAGGACAGAGGGCAATATTGGCTGCCTCTTCCAGTTAAACTGTACGTCTAAGCCTTGAAAGTTCTTTCTAATATGGCACATTAGATAGTGTCCAGCTTCTTTGTTTTACTTACACCGGGATTTGCAAGTTCTTAATTTTACCCCGTGTTCTACATTCCTGTGAATCCCACATTTTGGAGGATCCACCGTAACAGGAAACAATGGGTTGGTTAAACCCGATTCAAATCCAACAAAGCCAAACGAGGTAAGCAAAGCAGCATGCTACCAAGAGATTTGCAATATAAATATGTCTGTATAAGAACAGGATAGGAAATTTATCATTATTTAGAGGACCTGGTGGTGCATGTTGTTCAGTGCAGATTAACTTCTTCCTCAAGAATCTCACAATGCGGAAATAAGGAATCATGGTATGTAGACAAAATACAGATATTTGTGCTAGAGATACCCAAATCTGAACTATTTGCCTTCACTCAATGGAAAGAAAAAAGCCCTTTAAGAGGGCAATTCCTCCTCAAGTAGATATCAGAGTATCTCAGACAAATCCTGGACCTTAGCCGACTACAACAGAGTTAGTCACAGTGCAAACCCTCTTGTAGTCAGCCAAAGTCCAGTGAAATTATTGTCACTTGGTAGAACTGATTTTTCTATTCCATTCTCTGCTTGGGAAAACAAATGAACAATTCTCTCCCCCTCTAAATGAACCCAAAATATAGATGTGAGTTGCCTGCCAACTATGGAATTATAGGAACTCAACAAATAATAGTCTCTTGTAAGCCCACTGACTGAGAAATGTCCAAGCGGTAGCAAGAGAATGTCACCTGTGAACTCATTTGGATTTAAAGCAGGTCTGTAGCACGTCAGACGATCAAAGCAAATGCTAGAAATGACCATCTGGTGAACTCCCACAGTTCTCACTGAAAGCGCCTTAGGATATGGTCTAGAAAGCCTCTAAGCCATATCTACACTGCTGGATGCATTCACTGCAGGGAGATTTCCCTGGGCCCATCCCAAATGATAAAGTGTAGCTCATGTCCATCCTGTTTAAGATTAGCCATCTCTAAAGCACAGTGCTGTATCCACCTGACACAGTGTTCCATTCGTGTCTTCTCTGGACTCCGTAGAGTGCTCCTGCAGCCCTAGGAAATAATTATCATTTTTAAAGCATTTGGATATTTTTCCAATAAAAAGTGTCTGATGTAATCTGAAGGCTGTGTCACAGCCCACAAGGCAGATGTTTTTATAGCATGAAACCAAGGAAATGCATTGCATATCCAGAAGCAAGACAGGAGGGGTATGTGGTCATTGTAATGGCCACAGTGATGTCTGCTCTTTAGCAGAAACAGACCTTATCTGTTAACTTTTCACTGTGACTTTGTGCCAATGAAATCACTAAGGTGAAATGACAACAGCCAGAAGGTCTCCCACAGTGGGAACAGCTGAAGTCTGTTCCTTTGGTTTTTCGTAGGACAAAGGATGCAGAAATGTGTCTTTTCAGTGAAGGTGGAAAGATAGTAACCTCATTTAGAAAGCTAATAATTCTTATTTAAAACAAAACAAAAAAAGTGTCTCTTCTATACAAACAGAAGCCAAACTTTGGGATTTGGGCACTGCAATAGCTTTGCAAAAAGGTGTTTTGCAAAAAGGTGTCGTCTAACAGTTGCTTAAACACCACTTCTATTGGGCCAAAACATAGGGCATTAAAAAATAAAAGGTAGAAACACCATTGCTTGTCAGGGTTTCACACAGTACGGTTTATTTTTGGCTTGCTGCTAGGCTACAAAGTGTTGCCTGCCTTACATGGTTCAATGGCTTCAAATAAACAACCGGCAGTTCATCTCTAACAGGGACTGGATGTTGAGTAATGTTTGCAAATAGTGAATACTAAAGGGCACAAACATGATTGAACTTTAGAATTCAGCTTGATGTTTGTCATTTATTTTGTATCTGTTTTGGAGGAGGGATTCAACCAAACACTAATGATGATTGATGATATATTGAAGTTTCAGAATGACAACTTTAACTCACACGTTCATGTACCAGAGACCAAATATAAAACATCACTGTATCCAAACTTTCAGAAATTCCCCTTTTCAAGGCGATTCTTTGTGGTTTCTGCAGGTGTTTACCAATCCCATAGCTAGAGCTTAAAATACACTCCCCGGAGGTTAGGCAATGGGAAACTTTTTGGAAACTGTGTGACAGCTGATTGAATAGCTGGATGTTTTTTTATTCAATGGTCACATGATTACCATTGGCCAAGTTTTCACTTTTGCAAGAGTCATAATAATACCGCCTTCCACAATAATTTTTACTCGGAGAATAGATAAGAGCAAGACAATGAAGCTAAAGATGGGGCTGATCCCAAAACTTCACTTACTCAAGAGGCAGTACAGCACTCAATCAGACATATTGGACATGCATCAAACCAGTTGTGCCCACAGGCATGTGCATTGCGCCCTTCTGAATATTAATCAGTAATGAAAAGCCTCATAGCTTGGCCATGATCCAAGGATGGTGCTGGTCAAAAGAATTTTAAGGGTTTCACAACTGAGCAAACCCTTCACGTGGATCATCTTCTCAGCAGTGACAGTTCTCCAGTGTCTGCCTTTCCATGCCACCCTGGTCTCGGACCACGTCCTGTCCCACCATCTGGTCCCACCAGCGTGTGGGATGCCGAGGGTGGTGTTAGCCAGTAGATGTCACTGGTGGAGCACTGGGCTATAAGACACACAGAGCGGACTGTCCAGAAGACGTGCTGCCGGCAAATAAAATGGCTAATTATCTTCTGATTGTACAAGGAGCAACTCCAAACACACAGCCAAAAAGACCCTGAGCTTCAGGATTTTTCTTTTTATTTCCTAATTTTTACTTATTGCTTTGTCAGCAATATGTTGCACCTAGGGGAGAGAATTTTCAGACTAGCATCTGTCTGGAAAATGATGCAGCAATTTTTTTTTTTCTCTGACAAAATTTTGTGGCTATTCTGGGGAAGAAAGAAATTGTAGGAGAACAGCTACAGCCTCCTCCGTTCATTTTGCATTCTGCTCATCTTACTGCGAAAGCACACAGTTTGCGCTGTGCAAAAGGCAGGGACTTAATGAAATATGTTATGGTGAATGATGCCCAGTGCAGGTTCTTCTCTTCCCTTCCATCTGAGTGCCAAAGGGCCAGTCTCTCCACCAGAAAGTGCCACACGTTGAAAGATTTATCTACATGGCAGTCCAAGATATAAGAAGATACCAGCGATGGCACAACCTCAGCAACGTGGAACTCCGCACAGGAGTTCGGGTGACCTTTAGCTAAAGCTTTTGCTGAGGCATTGCCGAGACAAAGCAGGATGAGACTTTAGCCTCGATTGACCAGTCTGAACCCAAAGAGGCACAACTGCCTCCAAACTACGGGCTCCAGACTCAGTGGTTTGCTCTGATTATTATTTTGGTACTGAAGTGCTGTGCAAATCCGGAACCAAAAGGTTTGTCTCCACCTCACAACTTACAAAAAAAATAGAACTGTGTAACAATTAATAACAAATAAAAGAGTACAAAAAAGGGAAGCAACAACAGCATGGGATTGATTTGCTTAAAATAAATGTGGATTGTCTCCTGGGCTGCCTTTCAGGTAGAGGAAATCTAATAAGGATAAGCAAAAGGAGTGCAGGAGGTTACACATCCTAAAATAAGTGTCTAAAATAAGCTGAGTGAATTTTACCACGGAAGGTTGAGGTTTTTTCAACCCATTTGTTGTAGAAGGAGCCCTCCAGCTCAGACAGACACATCTGCACAGAAGGTGTCAAAACTCAGAGGTCTCCCACCAAGAGAAGCACAGACAACAGACTGGCCCTAAAAATACAGTGTGTGGGGAAAAAAAGGTAATTTCCGCCATAAACAAGTCCAAAAGTGTCTACACCCAAATCCTGATACAAGCTACCAATACATGTGACTAAGGTGAGCATGATCTGTTCCCAACCATTGTACTACTTTGAACAGTTTAATTCAAAGATGAGATCCTGACAAATTCTCCCAGGAAACATTTTGATTTAATTGACAACTTTTTAATATTCAGATCAGGTGTTCCTTTTCACTTTGGCATCAGATATCCAGGTCTGAAGTTTAACTTCAATTTTCATTTGCATTAATTTGGGGGGTGGGGAGGGGATAGGTTTGGAGAGTGAAATAAAAATGTCTTGTTTGGGCCTGAGCACCTCATGTCATGCACTGGTTACCAGATTTAGAGATGACACGTTTCACACACTAAGTACACACACTGTAAGGACTTGTGACTGTCTTATATCTACTTTGTCTGGATTCACCTTCCCAGACAGCAATCATGCTATGTTTTGGATTCTTTTCCGTTATTTAATAAGAAATTCAGATCAAATTAATTTGTTTCCATTAAAACGTTGCAAATTATGTTTATATAACTAATAGAAGCCATCTGATTCATCAATGCTGTTCCATAGATCACAATAATTGCTTGGAAGTGGAAAGAAGAAGAAATATACTGACTCATCAATTCAGGGGTTTTAGTGAACCATAAGCCAGGACTTTTCCCTCATTTATACTAATAAAGTACCTTTTAGAGTGCCTCGCACGCAGCAGGACACAGAAACAATTATGAAATGGATCTGCTGACCGCATCCTTCGGAACAATCATAAAAAGAACACCGCTTCAAAAATAACAACCCAGGCTCATTTTTATATTTTTTTTTTCAGCTCTGGCAGGATACAACCTGTTCCTAAAAACTCCTCCATAATGTATTCCCATGATGTAGGCAACAAATGTAATAGCTGTGTGTCTTACAAGCCTGTAGCACAGGAGGGGAAACCTCCTGCTCCTTTCTGCTTCAAAAATACCAAAAAGTGAAATAATTGCAAAACCTGCTACATGCCATTAATCACAATAAATGGAGAAATTTAATTACACTTTACTAGCTGGTCTGAAAACCTCCAAGGAGAGATAGGCTGTTCCAGAAAGTGATGCAGGGTTAAAGACTGTAACATGATTTAGGGCAAGCGCCTGGTTATCCTCACAGGATTTTTAAGCCGGAGATGCTTTGCCACTGCTCCCACTTTAGTTCACAGAATCACAGAATCTCCTAGATTGCAAAAGACCTGTAAGATCATCTAGTCCAATCATTAACCTAACACTGACAAGCCCACCACTAAACCATGTCTCTGAGCACTGTATCTACAAGACCCTTGAATACCTCCAGGGATGGGGACTCTACCACTGCCCTGGGTAACACGTTCCAATGCCTGATGACCCTTTCAGTAAAGAAATTCTTCCTAGTATCCAACCTAAACTTCCCTTGGCGCAACCTGAAGCCATTTCCTCTTGTTCTATCGCCTATTACTTGACAGAACAGGTCGACTCCCACCTCTCTGCAACCTCCTTTCAGATAGTTGTAGAGACCGACACGTACAACAAAGGTGGTTCGCAAACCAATGAACTACAAAGTGGCATCACCCCACTGGAGACAGCAAAATTAAGCACTCACTTAAAGACACCATTGAACAACGTAAAGATATGTTATTTCTAATGGATCCTAACTGTTTGGGGGTTGATAAAGTGTTAGGGTGGGTAAAGGTGTTCTGTATGGATTTGAGCAGCCCCAAACTTTGAATGCAGTGAGAGGAGAAGAAAGCTTAAGTTCTGTTTCTGACTCTGCATGCAAGCTCGGTAGCTTGCAAATCCTCCGTATAATGCTTCCAATTAGGACTTTGGATGCCATGACTCCATAATTTTTAGCGTTTGAATCAGGCTCTGCAGTTTACTACTCAGACAAATCACATAAATAAAATATACAGTGGAATCATTTGCTTTCTTATTATAGCTACAAACAGACTAATAGGCAAATAAATGAATGCAATCAAACTGAATGTTCTCTTAGTTATTTTGTGGGAGGTAAAAATCATCTGCAAACAAAATCAGATATGTTTTGTTGAGTTTGAGATACACAAGTATTTTTCAAGGATAAACAAGGTAATGAAACCTGGCTACTCTGAAACTCATTTTAATTCAGAAGAGGAAAAAGAACAGTGTATATGGGAGCTCAGTAAAACAGACAGCAGCTCAAGAAGAGGTGTGTTCAGAATCTCAGTAGGTTGAGTGACATAGGATCATGGTCATTTGGGGAATGATTTCTTCTGTATGCCTCAGTTTGCCGTCTCATAAGTGGGCGATGGTTTCCAAATGGCACAGATCTTCCAGTCAAAGAGGCTTCAGAAATTCTTGCCACACATTGCCATTTTTTCTGGTGTCATAAGAGGTGTCATATCATACTGTTCTCTGTGTGTGTGTGGTCGTGTGCTGTACAACAACTCAATACAGTCAATACAGTGTTATCAACAATGAACAATACAAACAACAGAAAAGCAGAAATAAAGGTGGTGGTAAGAAAAACACCCCAGAACTGTACACATTGCTTAGACACTGCCTATGAAGAGCTGCTTCATAAGAAACTCTTAGTCATGACACCTCCTAATCATTCAAACGTTGTGCTGGGTGTTCACCACCATCAGTCTGAGCCCAGGTTTTCCTACACAAGGTCTGGACAGAATTAGGTTCATGAAACGGAATTCTAAAAGAGGCAATAAATTTATTTAACCATTCGCCTCAGACAAAAATTCACTGGCAGACCAGAGCCCTACGATGCTGGGATCTCTTCTGTTGTCTTTGTGTTGTTCACCGCAGTTGTGACCTTTGGTCTTTCATTGTAGGGCTGAGGGCTGTGACAGTGTGAGGAGCTTCTTGTAACCTTGGGGGGACAGAGAAGGGAGGGAGGTGTGTGGGGTGGACAAACAAGACCTGATTCATTTCATGCAGTTGCAGTGTGCATCTAATAACACCGATCAAACCATCAGGACACGGTTCAGGTTATTCTGTTGCTCTGGAGGTAGAGGACATACCTGGAGGTACCTCCGTGAGAGGAGGGACTCAAGACTCTTTTCCACCCCAAACAGCTGCCTTCTTTGCTTCTCTGCGCCCCTTAAGCAGGGAAGCCAGGCTTTTAGGAGATGGCAAGTATTGACATTTTAGTGTTTGCATTCATAAATAGTCTATTTTTGTCATCTTTCACATGGAAACAGTTTAGGTCCTAACAAATATCAGTCTTTAACTTAAGAGGTAAGCTTACACCTATGCAAGGAAACAGGTCAGGGTGTAAAAAAGACAAGAAGACCAGCATATCTTTCAGTTCTGCCTTTTATTTAGTGATTGCCCAGCTAATTAACAAAACTGTCTGAATCAGCTGGCTCCAGTGGTACCACGGTTCAGTCTGAGCATTAACAGACCAGAGAATTTGTGGAAGCTCCATCCCTGGAGGTGTTTAAGGCCAGGCTGGATGGGGCTTTGAGCAACCTGGTTTGGTGGGAGGTGTCCCTGCCTATGGCAGGGGGGGTGGAACTCAATGATCTTCAAGGTCCCTTCAAACCTAAACCATTCTATGATTCTGTATCTGCAATAAGCACCTGCAGAAATACTGAAGGATGTTTACCATTGGGATCTTTTGGCACTGATAGCATTAGCTGGCAGCTCAGCAGAGGTCTCAGGAATTCCAGTAATTTCTGAAAAGTGAGCTTGGAACCTAAGAAAACAATGTGAAGCGTCTAAAGTATTTTCCTGTTCGGGATGTGGTGTGTAGTAAAGAAAGCTGAAAACTAGTGCACACTGGTTATCTTCGAGCAGTCCCTGCAAGCACACATTTAGTTCACAGTAAAAGAGAGCGCAAGGCAACTTGCTTCACTTTGAG
The DNA here is from genome assembly GCA_008711295.1 of Anarhynchus alexandrinus. Taxonomy (NCBI): domain Eukaryota; kingdom Metazoa; phylum Chordata; class Aves; order Charadriiformes; family Charadriidae; genus Anarhynchus; species Anarhynchus alexandrinus. The sequence continues at coordinate 294,704 of VUYV01000427.1, forward strand.
AAGAAATAAATTAGGGACTGCATAGCCAAATTAATCAAAGCTTCCTCCAAGTGGCAATTAAGTTAAACACATCAGTCAATCTGGACCTAAGAGAATTCACAGGTGAAGAATGTACATTATCTTGCTGAGCTCACCCCCACCCCTTGAACTCTAAGCCCCTGTATGACTCTAAGTCTTCCTACTAATACAATTTCTTGAAGTTAAAGACACCAATAAGCATCTTAGAGACCAATCCAACAGGCTCAGCTTAGAGACCTGGAGCCAAACTGTGTTCTTAGCGTTGTGGTTCACAGCGGGGATCGGAGAGCACGGCAAAGTTGTCACTACCTCCAGTGGTCTGCATGGAAAGAAGGAAGATTTATATGAGATATAACAAAGAAATATTTTACAATGAAGGTGGTGAAACACTGGCCCAGGTTGCCCAGAGAGGTGGGAGATGCCCCATCCCTGGCAACATTCCAGGTCAGGTTGGACAGGGTTCTGAGCAACCTGATCTAGTTGAAGATGCCCCTGCTCATTGCAGGGGAGGTTGGGCTAGATGACCTTTAAAGGTCCCTTCCAACCCAAATGATTCTGATTGACAGATGGCTACATGCCTTGCAAATCAGCAGCTGAACCGTGGAAATCTGTAGTGCTGTGTTAAAGAAAATTAAGTTTGGTGACAGTTTTCTTTAGAAAGGCTTTTATGCATGAAGTGGGGAATTGGAAAGCAAGAAGGGCTTTCTAATCTGCTGTCTTAAGCGGAGCAAAGCTCTCGCATGGATCCAAGGTCTCCACTGCACAGGTGCTAATCTGAAGTGAATGGATAGAGGCCAATAACATTGTTCCAGATTTTGGAGTGTAACAGAGAAGAACACTGCCCTGTAGCTCATTGCAGGCTTTGAGCTGCAGGGCTGCCTAGGTCATGCTTGGTGGCAGTCTGTTTGCGTTATTTTTCACTGACTCAAACAGCAAAGACACCGATGTGACTGCATTGTGACTGTACTAAATGTGGTTGGTCCTGATTGATTAAACCCAATAGATTTATATGGCTCAGAGCTGGAGCAGGGATTTTGCATGACGCAAGGGCAACAAGATTTAACGGCAACGGCATTAGCGGTGTCCTTTTGCCCGATGCACATATCATATGTGTAATCACATCAAGGGGAATAAACTCAATCAAAGTAAATGCTGTCAAAGATAACTAGCATTAGGCAAAATCATCTACGAACCTTCAAGTCTGATCCATGTGTCTGTGTGGCTGGAATAAATAAAGGCCTCAAATCTTGTTAGCATTAAGCCGATTTTCACTCAAAGCATAATAGATGGCACTTCCAGGGACACATCACTAGTGCATGTTCCCACCTCCTCCTTCTTCAAGGAAAACCTATGCCAATATAAAGGAAAATCAAATCAGTTGTGCTAAAAGGGGTTGGCTGGTTTTATCTTCCTTTTTGTTCATTCTTAACCATATTCTTCATTCTCATGTCAGCATTTTAATTCTTCACGGAAGAGTACAAGGTCATAACACTTGCCAGACAGGATCAAATATCTATTTCACCGAGAAATAAACCTTAGCCAGATGCTAGGGAAGGTATCAAGAAATGCCATTCTGGCTGTAATTTATTCCAACATGAGATTTCCTTCTTGTGTCTGATCATCATGAACAGTTGTGAACTCTAAAGCTGGAGCCATCTGTCATTAATGTCATTTTTATCTCATTCCTGACACCATATAACTGTTCAGTCCTTTCAGGAAACATGTTAAATGCTTGACATTGAAAACTCCCTGCCACCATAGATACATCTATATGAGCATACAGAATCATAGAATGATTGAATCATAGAATAGCTTGGGTTAGCGGAAACCTTTAAAGGCCATCTATTCCAACCACCCTGCCATGAGCAAGGACATCTTCAACTAGATCAGGTTGCTCAGACCCCCATCCAACCTGACCTGGACTGTTTCCAGGGATGGGGCATCCACCACCTCTCTGGGCAACCTAGGCCAGTGTTTCACCACCCTCATTGTAAAAAATTTCTTCCTTATATCTAGTCTAAATCTACCCTCCTTTAGTTTAAAGCCATTACCCCTTGTCCTCTTGCAACAGGTCTTATTAAAAAGTCTGTCTCCATCTTTCTTATAAGCCCCCTTTAAGTACTGAAAGGCTGCAATGAGGTCTTCCCGAAGCCTTCTCTTCTCCAGGCTGAACAACCCCAACTCTCTCAGCCTGTCCTCGTAGCAGAGGTGCCCCAGCCCTTGGATCATTTCTGTAGCCTCCTCTGGACCTGCTCCAACAGGTCCATGTCATTCTTGTGCTGAGGGCTCCAGAGCTGGATGCAGTACTCCAGGTGGGGTCTCACCAGAGTGGAGTAGAGGGGCAGAATCACCTCCTTCAACCTGCTGGCCACGCTTCTTGAATGCTCCAAGGTTCCGAGTCCAGTTGCTGATGAATCACCCATGTGTAATACTAAACTCTTGCAGCCACCAAAATAATGTGACTGCTTATAAAAAGACTGTGGAAGTAGTCTGTGGCCTGTAACAGGTCCTCAGCTGTGCTGGAGAGGGCTAACTGGACCCTGTTTCTTGCATTCTCTATCCCGTCACTTTGTTTTTACTACTTAACCATTATTTTCTTTATCTTTGTGAAGCTACCAGACTTTTCTTAGAATTTTTCTTTTTTTATTAGATTCCCCTTTCATTCTCTCCCACCAATATTTGAGTATTCCTTCTCTGATTTATTTATTTTCTGCAAATCCTTTTCAGGACAGAGAAACCAGTACTGTCAAGTGCATCCAGAAGAGACCAATTTGTAGTTCCTTCTGGACAGGTGGAAGCTCTGTCTGCAACACAAGGGAAAGAAAAAAGACACAGTTGCTCATGAATCAGGGATGAACAGAAAGGAGATGAATATAGTAACACAGGAGACCAATCGTATAATGAAAGAAGGCTGTCCTTGCATTAGATACTTGGTTTCTTCGAACTCAGATGTTCTCCATCACTTCTTCAGGATACTGTATTAGGAGATTTGTGTATCTCCACTTGGCAGAAATCCTCTTCTGGTTGGAGGTACCTGATGTTGTCACAGAGAGCAAGTGTGGTTGTGCTGGAAGACGCCATTGGGGCATGGAGATCATTCCACCCTCTGCAAGGCACCTGCGGTAGAAATATGGCCACAGGTTGCCCAGGCTTTCCATGCTCAAATGTCTAAGCTGGTTCAGATATTACTCAAGAGATCACATATGAGTTATACAGATAACGTTACTGCTGACCCTGAAAAGCAGCTTATTACTGGACTGTGTTGTTTTACTCAAAACACCATAGAGCAGCAGGAAAGGCAATAGGACAACACACATCTCCTTGGTGATGTTTGCCCACATCCTAATATTTGACGACCTCAGCTAGGTCCAAATAATGAGCAGCGATAGAAAGAAATTAAGCTTGACATAAAAGCAGTTTTGGCTGATTTTTATCCTAACATTCAGGATGACATTTGTGGTCAGACAGAATTCTTGTGAAAAATGTTACTTTGTGGATATCTCTGTATTTAGAATTTCCTTTTCCGCAGTGGGGGTTGATGACTTGGACTCAGCTGAGCCAAGCAGGAAGATAATAAGGAGGTAACAAAAAGAAGAGAAAAAAATAAAATAAAAATGAGGTAACAAAATGGGGCCACCCAACTGGAAAACAGCTTGGCAGAAAAAGACCCAGGGGTCCTGTTGAACTCCAGGTTGAACATGAGCCAATAATATGACCTTACCGCAAAGAAGGTGAATGGTATCCTGGGCTGCATTAGGCAAAGTATTGCCAGCTGGTAAAAGGAGGTGGTGTCCCACCTTTATTCAGCTCTGGTGAGGCCACACCTGGAGTACTGGGTCCAGTTCAGGGCTCCTCAGTACAAGGGAGACACAGACATACTGGACAGAGTCCAGTGAAGAGCCATGAAGGTGATTAAAGGACTGAAGAGCCTTTCCTAAGAGGAAAGGCTGAGCAAGCTGGGACTCCCTAGAGAAGGAAGGCTCCATGGGGATCTCATCAATGTGTACAAATACCTAAAGGGAGGGTGCAAAGAGGATGGAGCCAGGCTCTTTGCAGTGATGCCCAGTAGCAAGACCAGAAGCAATGGCACAAACTGAAAGATGATTTCCTGAAACTGAACATCAGGAAATATTTTCTTTCTTTTTCTTTTTCTTTTTCTTTTTCTTTTTCTTTTTCTTTTTCTTTTTCTTTTTCTTTTTCTTTTTCTTTTTCATTCATAGTCTGTAACAGCTCTTTGTGAATTGCTTTCACCAAGGACTTGGGTACATCTAATTAGACACTGACTTCCAGTTTCTAGCTAGCTAATTCACAGCGTGCCGAGTTCAAAATCTGCTGGGAACTTGATGCTCCCAGACATTTGTGGTCCAGGTGCCCATGTATGGATTTAGATACCCAATGACAATTCTACGTATTGTGGCACAGCGATTTGCCAGATGCCGTCTGGGAAGAAAGTTGCGGAGGTGGGAACAAGCTTTCAGATCTTTCGGCTCCAATATTGAATATCTCTGTGTTATATTTCTGTGAACTGGAGTTAAATATTGCATCTTTGATTTCAGCTGAAAGTGTATTATGCATATAGACCCAAGTGTGACCTCAGATTTGATTCCTGTAACTCCAATGTCATTTTTCCTCTTTTATTTTTCATTTTTCTCCTGATATCCTGACTGAAATCACCAGGGGAAAGGAGCAAAGCTCAGCTATGCTAAATGGCTTCAGCTCCATGAGCTAAAGCCTCAGCCATCAATGAGATCCAACAGGAAATAAAGTCTTCACAAATGCTTAGGGAAGACTCCAACCAGTCTTTTATATCTTAATGTTGTATTCACTGGATTTTATACAGAGAAAGAGAAAAAGAAATTCTGAAAAGACAGCACAGTCCACACCACTTAGAAAGTTGAAAAGAAAATGAAAATATGATATACTGAGGGCAAGTGGAAAAGCTTTCATGTATATCTACATATATTCAACTAGAAAATCAGGCCATATTCAAACTGGCGGAGCCCTGTGAGCATTGCATTCCTCAAAATTACAAAAGGAAAACTGTTGCAGTTTTTTCGTCATGCAGAAAGCAGGCTAAGGCTTAAGGGACACATTCTGCAGGTGTTGTGGTTTGTGCCGGACTGGCCACTGAAACAAACAACAGGTGCTCTCACCCACCTCTCTGTCCAAAGAGATGAGGGAGAGAGAGAAAGTTTAAAAAAGAAACTAAACTACTTTAACGGAAATATTCATAAAATAATTAAAAAAGAAAATAATGAAATATATGCAACAAATACAAAACCATATCAAGGTCCCAGGATGTCGATCACATCACCAACAGGCACTGGGAAAGTCCCAGACTGGACTCAGCAACAGATGGGAACTGGATCCTGGATCTGGATTCAGGAATGTGGGGATCAAAAGCAGACGAACAGACAGAGTCCTCCTCGGACCCCGGCCGTTGAAGAAAGAGGCTGACCCTTTGATCCCTCAACTTTTATACTGAGCATGAGGCAGATGGGATGGAATACCCCGTTGGTCAGTTTTGGGTCACCCGTCCTGTCCGCTCCTCCCCGCAGGTGGGACCCCTCTAATCGTTTTCCATTTCCAACCCTCCAACGGGGCAAGTAACAAAATTAGCTGGCCTTGGGTGTTAAAGCAATAAGTATAAGACCCTCTCCGTGTACTATGCCTTGGCATAAATTATAAACAATCACTTCGGGAGCGAACAGATTCTGAACAATATGCTGTTAATGTTCAGTTAGTTAGAAGAGGCTTAGCTGCAAAGTAAAATTACTGAACAGAAAATTGGTTCTGTTTTACCTCAAACCAGGACAGGAGGGCACTGATTACTGGCTCAGGGGATGCCAGTATGCTTGGTGCTGCCTTTGGGTCAATGGGACTAGTTCCAGTATTGCTGCTTGACCTTGCAAACAGACACAAATGGGCTCAGCAGTATCAGTCCCAGGTATCCTCTTTCCAGGCTATGTACTTTCTGATGCCGGGATGCCTTCCGTAGATTAGGCAGAGAAGTCTGAAAGACTCCTTTCCTTTGCTTTGGAAATAATACTTCCGTAAAGACTGAACTGTAACCCATCGAACTCAGTTCCTTTGCATACCTCTGAGTTTTAGCTGGATGGTTTTATACTGAACGTGGGTGAAGGTTGTTACATTCCTACTTCTATTCATTGTCTGGCTTGTATGCTTAGCTCTCGACAAAGATAACTTTAACCTTCAGTTTTAATATGCCAGGCACACTACAGTATAAAAGGCATGAACATGATTTATGATGTATTCACAATGTTCATATTACAATAAAAGTGCTGAGGTGCTATTGTGAAACATTTCATTTTAAAAGTTCACAGTCCTAAGAAACAAAATTAAGCATGATGACCTATAGGATACGTCAGCAAGTTAAAAGTGCTGTGATTTGAATGGGGTTTTGCATTACAGCTCCCTACGCTTTAATTAATGAACTCTGCATGGGAAAGTCTAAGCTAAAATATGCAATCTCTTCCATCATTTCCCCCTTTATTAGAAAAATGAGCATGACAGAAAGAGAAAACTGCGATATATAAGTGGTGATTTGTTACAATAGGAGAGAAACAACTCCCACACATTTAAATCTTTAGGATATAAGATGGATTTCAATACACCCCTCTCAATGTCTTGAAGTTAAGGACAGCCACTACTCCAAACTGTGAGTAACCACTACAACAGGCATTTAGGTGGCTGCTTCAGATCCACTGTTTTTATGGGAATGAACTTTACTACTTTTTTTCTACTTTTTGTCTGTTATTCAGTCAAGGTCAATCTGATCTTAAGCATCTGGAAGTGATGAAGTTCGGGGACAACACATTGACAAAAGTAGTAATGTTTCAAGGGAAAGTGTAAACTACTTTGAGGATGGAGCTTGATCAGTTTATGAAAGGGCTGTGGTTGTGTGTGATAACAGGAGGCTGGAATCATTATTTGAACAGGTCTCCACCATTTCTTTCTCTTCTCTCTAATCTTACTCTGCACAGAAACATGCTTATTCTTCCTGCAGAATGATTAGCAAGTGTACAGGTGGTTGAATGGACCCCAGTGGCACTCTATCAAGACAAGACCACCACTAGCTTTGTTCCCATCAACTTGATCAGTTCCTTTTACATTTTCACTTCTTTCCTCTAACACACTTGGCGACATTGCACATTTGCTGGAATATTTCATTCTCTAAAAGCTTGAACTTCCCTATAATTTAGGGTGTATAGAAGTCTGAGCCCATTACTCATACAGAGAAAGGGCCTGTTTCATGGTCTTTGGAAAGGCATTACCCTTGTGTACCCAGCTCCCAAGCACAAATACAGGCTGGGTGGAGAATTGATCGAGAGCAGCCCTGAGGAGAAGGACCTGGGGGTGCTGATTGATGAGAAGCTCAACATGAGCCAGCAATGTGCAATCGCAGCCCAGAAAACCAACCATATTCTGGGCTGCATCAGAAGAAGCATGGCCAGCAGGGCGAGGGAGGGGATTCTGCCCCTCTACCCTGCTCTAGTGAGACACCACCTGGAGTACTGCATCCAGTTCTGGAGCCCCCAACACAGGAAAGACATGGAGCTGTTGGTGTGGGTCCAGAGGAGGGCCACAAAGATGATCCGAGGGCTGGAGCACCTCTGCTGGGATGACAGGCTGGGACAGTTGGGGTTGTCCAGCCTGGAGAAGAGAAGGCTCCAGGGAGATCTTATAGCAGCTTTCCAGTCTCTGAAGGGGGCCTACAAGAAAGCTGGAGAGGGACTTTTTACAAGGGCATGCAGTGATAGGATGAGGGGGAATGGCTTCAAACTGGAAGAGGGTAGGTTTAGATTAGACAATAGGAAGAAATTTTTCACTGTGAGGGTGGTGAGCCCCTGGCCCAGGTTGCCCAGAGAAGCTGTGGCTGCCCCATCCCTGGAGGTGTTCAAGGCCAGGTTGGATGGGGCTTTGATCAACCTGATGTAGTGGGAGGTGTCCCTGCCTATGGCAGGGGGGTTGGAACTCGATAATCTTCAAGGTCCCTTCCAACCTAAATTATTCTATGATTCTATGACTTCTCTTTTGTTCTCCACTCTGGGTAATTCCCATGAGAATTTTGTCCCATTATGAAGACTCCACACCTTATGTTGAGATGTGAGCAAAAAAGCACAAAAAATTATCTATTTTGAGCACATCTATCATCTAATTTTTCAGAACAGAATGCAAAGCGGGGGCAAAATTCTGTGAATGGCATATCTCCATTGAAGTTTCATCTCATACGTTCACTGCTTTATCTAGCCAGACTTTTGAATTTTATTCAACTAGCTAAAAATGTTTTATTGGCTATTCTTTCCTTAACCATAAGTGCAGACATCACAGGGGACTTTTGCATGACCTGGTGTAAACTTTTCTCTGTTTTTTTCAAAAAATGATTGATATTAGGCTGCAGTAGCACTCTCTGGAAAGCGGGAGACTGGCAAAAATGATAAAGAGTGGCTGCCACTTTCTGCCTGCTTTTAGGTTAGAGAAAATATTGCACAGCATCGTATTAGTGCCCAAGGCTTGACTGTATGCCAGGGCTTTCTATGGACTTGAATTTTTACCCCATATCCCACCTCTCGTACTACACACACACACACATTTTAGGTTAGCAAATATCTGCCTTTATTTTATAGGTTACATTGCTAGAGGTCAATGCTAACCAGGCAGGAATAAGATATAAAGAATAGAATAGAATAGAATAGAATAGAATAGAATAGAATAGAATAGAATAGAATACAGTACAATACAACACAATACAACACAATACAATACACTATTTCAGTTGGAAGGGACTTACAACGATCATCTGGTCCAACTGCCCGATCAATTCAGAGCTGACCAAAAGTTAAAGTATGTTATTAAAGGCATTGTCCAAATGCCTTTTAAACATTTAACCTACTGTTATTTGAAAGGTGAAAATAAAATAATAGCGCTTTTTTTTTAGTCTGTTTTTGCTTGTTTCAGGTTTTAATTCATTTAAGTTTAGGATCTAAAAGAAAAATCTTTCTGAAATGAAAAAGAAAAATCTTTCTGAATCTGACCCAAGGCTGAGTTTTGGGATAGATGAGTTGAAACTGTAGAAATATCCCTGGTTTACCACAACAGATACTTCAGGCTGCTCCTTCTCCATGTTGCTTTAAAAGACAACTTTGCAAAGCTTTCAATAAGTAATGAAATTAACAGAAACAGGCATCTACGTGATATTTGGAGATGGTTTCAGAATGCATACTATGCCTGAATACAGCTTCTCCCACCCATACTAATTACCCTTCAACCCATCAAATACAGAAACAGAATTTTAACTAGCTGGGAAGCCAGCTTTCCACTGGAATAAGGGGGTTTGTGTTGAATGTTAGCAAGATGGATCTTATGTTTGCAAGATTTTCATTTGAAGATAAGTTATTGTAATTCATTGAATCTCAACTATATATTGAAAAGACTTTGCAGATAACATTTTCTAAAGCGCTTAGCAAAACTAATGGTGAAAAGAATGTGTTTCCAGCAGAAATTAATGAGCTTCTCCTTATACCCTATTTAAATTGTTGTCATTGATGTAGCCAGTCACATATATTCAGTAAAACTTCAGGAAAAAAAGAAAAAACAAGTGGAAAAGAATTGCCTATTAATGGTAAGGCAAGGGAACAAAACTGCCGGTATATTTTAACCTAATTAGTTTGTCAGGGAGACAAGGACGTTGTGAGCCTTTGAGCAGCCACGTGCAATGGTCACCAGCAGAACGGACTCATAAGCAAGGGGCAAGGCACTGCGGTCAAGGCATGCAGAGGTGAGGAGCTAGACTTTATCAAGCAAAGACGAAAAGATGAGAAAAGGCCAAGCTCAAATTCAGGAATTAGCATGTGGACAAGTTTAGAATGGGACATATGGAATGATGGGTTGTAGGAACCAAGAGCCACAACAAAACGGGGAGGAAAAAGGAGAGAAGACACAGTTCGCTGTTGTCAACCCATAACAACTGCTCGAACAGCCTCCTATACCTGGCACATGTGATAGCCCCAGCCAGATTCACTGCCTACTCCTTCCTCAGCTCACCAAGCACTTCAGGCTCATTGTCCCTCAACAGAACAACTGTTGCCAGATTAACATTTGCAGAACTCGGTCATCCAGAGGAAGCTTAATGGAAGTCAACATAATGGGAATCTTGAATAGAAAATCCAGCTGCATTTCCTAGTTTCCAGGAATCATCTTCACTACTGTTAGCTAGAGATATAACCTGCCTGGAAGCCATGTCTTGTCAAAGCATGAGTCTCTGTTTTAAACACAAACTGGCATGCCTTGGAGGGTGATTTGGATCACGGAAAAATTTGGGTTGAAAGGGACCTCTGGGCGTAATTTGGTGCAACCCCCTGAGTAACAGGTCAAGCACTTTGCGAAAGGAAGAGAGTGGCAGCTCTGACCTCCTGGTCCTCTGAGCTGTACTGGTTTTATAGCACAATTAACTCTCACTCAGGTTAAATCAGAAGTTGTTGGTATGATTATAAGAAATTTAGGTTAATGCCTCTTAAGACAAGAGCTTGTCTCCAAGGTACATTTGCATCTGGGCGTTTTCCTTTTTTCTAATTTCTACATTTGCCACTGCTCCTTTTCTGTCTTTTTCTGCCAGTCACATGCCATATGATGTTTCACTCAGCAATCAAAGCTTGGGGAAAGGAGAAGGAAGAGGGACCTTCTTGGTTATGGCACTTATCTTCTCAAGTAACCGTTACATATGCTGAGGATCTGCTCTCCAGGACGTAGCTGAAATCTGCCTGTTGATGCGAAGTAGTGAAAAATTTCCTTTTTGCTCTGCTTGTACGTGCAGCTTTTGCTTTCCCTATTAAACTGTTGTTATCTTGATACACAAGATTCCTCATCTTCTTTCAGTTTTTCTTCCCATCTTGCAGGAGTTCTGCATAGATACCTAAATTTACATGTCTTAACCAACAAGCTCAAATCCACCCCACAAAAGGACAGGATACACTTGGCTAAACATAGCTGTCTAATGACTTTTTTGGTCACAGGGTACCCGAAACTCCTGAACCAGGCTGACAGATATGATGTGGAACCCACAAAAGACCAGTGCACATCTGTTTTGGCAGCTGGTGTCTGGGGGATATTGAACAGCGTCTCACATGGCATTAGAGGACTGTTTGAGCAACCAAATCTTATCCCAGCCTTTTAAATTGCGGTTCAAAAATGGACTTCAGACCATCTTTCAGAGGTATCAGATTTTCTCACAGTCTTTACATTGGAAAACAAGATATATAACACCTGGTCAGTAGCAGCACTATGAAATAAAAGAGGAGAGAGCCTTCTGTGAAAGGATGGGGATAATGGGATTTGACATGAAATGTACCCTGCGGTAAGAATAAACAAGGCTGTGCTTAGTCCCTACTTTCTCTTTTTTCAAGTCAGGAGCTCTTGAAAGAGAGGAAAAACGTAAAGGAAACTAGACAGTCAGCTTTGCTAAACAGTTTGGTGAGCATATGGATTTGGTCTTTCTTCAAGAATCAGCATGTAAAATTTTCCAGACTTTATTATAACGAAGCTTGCAAAAAAATCTCTTGGTCATAAAAATATGTATATTTACTACTCAACAGTGAATCACCTAATGTATACAGCCCCTTCCGTATTTGGAATTTTAACCATATAACTGTTTATGGTCTTAGCAATTTTTTATGCCTCTTTTTGTTTGTTTTTTTTTTTTTTTTTTTTTNAATTTCCATGCCTGACTATTAAGAAGGAACAACATTTTATTGCAACTCTTAATGACACTAGAAATGTCTGGGGATTATGTATTAAGAGCGGGGATTGAGCTCGGAATGATTGTTTGCTTCCTGCTATGGAGAAAGTCTATACGAGTGTTTACTTTTCCAGCACTTACAAATTGCTGTAAATGCAGGTATGAAGTATTTAAAAAACATCTTTATATCCTTCCTCCTGAGTGCTGTCTGCATTCCGGATCCAAAAGCTGCTTCAACCCAATTACCACGGTTTATGTCTGCACCTGATAGTAAAAGCAGACGTAAATTTGAGAGAGGGGTTTCTCATCTCTGTAAAGGCGACGGTATTCAGAGCTTCCTGACTCACATGGCTTTAGCTGTGTGCAAAACACAGCACCGGTGCAATTTAGAAGCATTGCAGTCGGAGAGTGAGAGAGTTTTTCAAAAACCCATGACGCACTGCATGACGCCAAAGAAACTGTTTCTCCTTTGACAGCCTTCGCGTTGCTACCTATAAAATAGCATTAAGGGCACTCCTCTTAGCAGTAATAACCCAGCTGAGTCTCCGAGCCTTTTGAAGATGCATTTGTGAAGCAGGAAGGGAAGAAAAACTGAAAACTGAAACGCTGAAGGGAACCTGTGGCAGAGGTAAAATGTTCCTGTTTAAACCGGACACTCTAATATATACTGCAGGTTATATAGCAGAAAATGACACCATTAGGAAATGAAAACTCATTCCAGCAATGTATAATCAGTCTTTCAGCAGCTTAAGGAGTTGGTACTGAATCAGGCAGTAGTCCTTCCTCTTCAGTGGGTCTTTATTAGCGCTGGTATTAAAGTGGCTGCTACATTGACTTGTTTGCATCAAAACCTGTAAAAATCATTTAAAAAAAATTACATCCTCGTGCTTGTAATAATTGTGCTGGCACACAAAAAGAAGCCATGTTCTAGCCAACCATGCAGCACAACCTTAGGCCATCAGACGTTCAAGTCAAAGCCCATTACATTCCTTCCATCCTCTTCAGAAGAAAGTGGACTAGGCTATAGGCCACCTGCTCTGCTGCTCCGTGTTACTCTTCAGCATTGGATTTGGGGTTGACCTTTAGAGGCAATGATCTGGGTGAGTTAGGTTGTATCTTTGCAGAGCCAAAGTGTTTTTATAGACACAAACAACAAAGAATTAAATATATATATACATGTATATACATGTATATACATATATCTGGACAGGCCCATCTGGACAGATTGGATTGATGGGCTGAGGCCAATGGTGTGAGGTTCAACAAGGCCAAGTGCCGGGTCCTGCACCTGGGTGATACCAACCCCAATGCAGTGCCACAGGCTTGGGGCAGAGTGGCTGGAAAGCTGCCCGGGGTAGAAGGACCTGGGGGTGCTGGTGGGCACCTGGCTGAATATGAGCCAGCAGTGTGCCCAGGTGGCCAAGAACGCCAACTGCATCCTGGCCTGTATCAGAAACAGTGTGGCCAGCGGGACTGGGGCAGAGATTGTCCCCCTGTACTCGGCACTGGTGAGGCCCCACCTCGAGTACTGTGTTCAGTTTTGGGCCCCTCATGACAAGAAAGACATTGAGGTGCTGGAGTGTGTCCAGAGAAGGGCAAGGATGCTGGTGAGGGGTCTGGAGCACACGTCTTGTGAGGAGAGGCTGAGGGACCTGTGGGTGTTCAGCCTGGAGAAAAGGAGGCTGAGGGGAGACCTTATCGCTCTCTACAACTACCTGAAAGGAAGGCGTAGCGAGACGGGGGTCGGTCTCTGCTCCCAAGTAACAGTTGATAGGACAAGGGGAAACAGTCTCAAATTGCGCCAGGGGAGGTTTAGATTGGATATTAGGAAAAAATTCTTCACCGAAAGGGTTGTCAAACATTGGAACAGGCTGCCCAGGGCAGTGGTGGAATCACCATGCCTGGACATATTTAAAAGATGGGTAGACGTGGTGTTGGGGGACACAGTTTACTGGTGGTTTTGTCAGTGTTAGGTTGATGGTTGGACTCGATGATCTTCAAGGTCCCTTCCAACCTAGATGATTCCATGACTCTATACGGGTCTATGTGTATATACATGTATGTACTCCAAAGGTAGTGTGGTAAAGTACAGCACCTGTTTAGATGTTTGTAAATTCTCTCCTTCTTTCCCACCTCCTCCCAGATACACCCATGGTGCTGGGAAAAAACGGTATGAAAGAGGCAGTGAGGGCTCCAGGCTGTTCTGTATGTTTGCATCTGGAAAGGTGAAACGCCTTTTTATTGACAAAGATTTTTTGAAAATATGGTGATTCGGGGAGATATATTCCAGTAAACAAGCTCCCTTTCTCACATACTCACTCATGTTCAGAGATCCTTACCTTAGAGTGGTGTGTGCCCAGTATCTCTCCAAGCTGCAACTGCCCATTTTGAGCACATCCACAGCGAAAAATGACTGATTGTACAAGGAGTTTGGAGTTCCTGACTCTGATAAATGGGTGGGGGTTTTGGACTGTATCTCAGAGTCTTTTGGTTACAAGACTTTCATTTTGGTGGAGTTTTTTAATTTTCTTTTTTAATCCTTCTGCTTATTTGGTTTCTCACCTGCAAACTTTAATTTAGAGTACGCCTTGTTCTGTTCCTATAATACTGGGTTGTATTTTGTTGTCCTTTATTATGCAGCGGAAAAAGGGGTCCAGTTAAAAAGGTGACCAGTTGAATTTAATGTTAACTCAGTCAAAAAAGAGAAGACTTTGAGCTTTATCAAAAAAAAAGATGTCAATTACTTTAGGTTTGCAGCTTGGTTCTGAGCCTGACCCATGACCTCACTGGTAATTAATGTCCCAGTTGCACTATGCAAGGAGACAAATGTGCTGTTATTAGCAATTAATATCACAGCTGGCCTGAGCTCTCAAGGTTCACATGTGGCCTGAAGGGACATTTAAATGCTTTGTGTTAGCAGCTGGAAGTTTTATATATGCCATTGTGTAGAGTCAGAACATTGTGAAGACCCTTAAGGCACTCAGAAACAGGACAATAATATTTGAATCTGTGCCTCAGCATCTCATGCAAAATATGAAGTCCCCACATTTGGGAAGGAAGCTAATAGACATTCAACGCAATGAGAAACTGCTCACTGTTCTATAAAGCAAACAAACAAACAACAAAACAGGTAAAAGAAGTAAAATGGTACCAAATACTTCCCCCGTGGTCTCCTTTCTTGCATAACTGCTGTTGGCATAAAGCGATACTAAGCCCTCCTACATGGTCCAAATTGCACTTAGAATGGGAATCCAAACAGGTGCCAGTACCGACATCCAACATAACTCTCTCAGGAGTCATCTAAACTCAAAGGCACTTAAACTCCCACAGTACCATCCCTTTTCCCCTGAAAGCTTTCTAGACACCTGCAGTTCCTCTCATGTCTTCAACTGGACTGGTTTGATTAATTAGGAGAGAAACACACATGCTTACACACCACTGGAGTTCTAACACCAGCTGGAGCAGCATGTTGAGCGCAGTCTGCCTGGCTAGTTCAGAGCCAAACTACCCTCTCTAGATATCTGACTGGTACCTTGTAACAAGCAGAGGTAATTACTTTCCCTTTGACCACACTAGGGGTGTTACACCCGTTTTTGATGTAATACCCTGCTGTTCAGAACAGAGTCTAAGACTTTTTAAACCTGTAGCACCCACCTGACAAGAGACTGCTCTACCAGTCAAAGCACGGATGAGGAAAAAGAGGGAGAAAATATGTGCCTGAAGATGCTATCTTTCCACAATAGCGATGCCACATTCATGGAGCTAGAGGAGAGGAGTCCAGACACCAACAGCTCAACAGCAGTCCAGCAGTCCATAAACCCACATCTCAAAACACCAGGATCTAAATATAAAGGCACTAACCTGCAGACACCTGTGTCTTTTTATTAGACACATCTTTTGATTTCTCCATGCAGAACCTGTACAGTTATATTAGCTCTGTCAGTATGGAGAAAAACTGATTCGCTGTGAGCCCTTCAAGAGAACCATGGAAGGTGGGTGGCCTTGTACCTCAGGTCCTCCACTCTCTCCAGCTGTGGCCTGTTATCTCCCTGTCCATATTGCTACATCTTGGTTTCATACAAGACCTGCTGGACACTAAGCTGCTAAACAGCTCTTCTGCCACCATGTCTGCTGCCTACTGGTGTCTCCTGGAGCACCACCTGCCAGATAGGAGACTGATGACATGATGCAAGGTTTCTCTCATGAGGCAGGTGGTCCTGATGGTCTTGCACTTCCTTGGAAAGGGGGTGGTAATTAAGCTGCAGTAACGCCCCACGTGCTGACTCTGGCCTGGGAAGCAACACGTAACCCAAGAATTCACGACGAAAAGAACTGCCAGGCCTCTATTGGTTTCATAAACCACCACTTAAACAAGTGTTAAACAAGTGTTTAGGTGGTGGTTTTTGTATCACAGGTATTTCTCCTGGAAGTACATCCATAACCTCTGGATTCAGAAAGTGAGAGTGCAATCTGAACAGCTATTCTCTCTGCTCTCCCCCACACCCCCCAAAAAAAGACGCACCTCATCCTTCCCAGCCTGGATATGGTGAAAAGGTATAGCAGAGGCTGAGACCTCTGGGCATATCTATAGACCACATGTCCTTGCCAAGCAGGTAGGCATGTCTGTTTTTACCGACTACGCTTCTGTCAGGGATGTCAGACCCAATACCGGGTGAAAGCAGCAGTGATTGACCTGTTGCTCTGGGGAAATGGCTCCCTTCTGGCCTTGCACAGGTTGTGGGGATTTACAGGCCCAACATTTTACTTCTCATTTGCCATAAGGTAAAAGGCGATCTGTGGTGACTCATGAAATCTTAGAAACATAATTACATGTGAAAGCTCTCAGAGTAACCTCTAAAATTCACCCTTTTCCTCTTAAAATGTCAGGAGAAAACGCAAAGGCAATAAACTTTGCAGTAATAAGGAAACTATCATCTAGCAGGCCTATGAAACCTACATTACCTTAAATAGCCTAAAGTTATTTAGACTAGTCACCACATAATGAATGTCATTAGCATTGAGAGAAATGAATTTGTGCATGCAGGTCATTGTAAAGAATTTGGATGCATTATGAGATATATATAAAAACCAACCAAACAAAAAACACTGGGCTGAAGATAAGGGACTCATTGTCCTGGTAATGCTCAGAGGGGCAGAGGTACAGAAATTATTTCCTCTATTCAGAAAACAGAAGTGGGCAGACATCTGCATTTGCTTGTCATTGTTTCTTAGCAAAATGTGGTTGCTCTTGTGTAGAAATTAAAGTTGAGCAAATTGATGATTAACAGCATGAGGAGGAAAAAACCACATAATAATCTAGCAGTCAAGATGGGGACAGGCAGTTCTGAAAATAAGCAGGTGACAGTGGCATTTTCTCATTTTCTCTGTAAATACTACATGACTCCTGAGGCATTTGTTAATCAAAATAATGAAACAATTCAGGTGGCACTTGTCAAGTCACCTGAGATGGCTCATCCAATTAGCTTTGGTCTCCTGCTATGACCTTCTAACTTAATGGAGTAATGATGTGAAAAGCAGCCTAAGAATTGCCCCAAAATTCTATTTCCTGACATTGCTCATATCATAAGAGCAACCAGATAAAGCAAAAATGGGGTAACTTAGAGGATAAAATATATGAAGGAAAACTTTTCTAATTTTCCTGTGTGATACTGACTAATTATGCACTATTATAATTTGCTCTTTGAAAAAGGAGAAGGCTGAGGTACTTAACAACTTCTTTGACCCAGTCTTCACTGACTACCTCTCTCCCCACCCCTCTTGAGTGGATGGACCACAAGGCAGGGACTGGGGGAAAAAAGTCCCTCACACTGTAAGAGAAGATCAGGTCTGTGACCAGATGAGGAACCTGAACATAGAGAATTATATGGGACCTGACAAGATGAATCCCAGAGTCCTGTGGCAATTGGCTGATGTAGTTGCCAAGCTACTCTTCATGGTACTTGAAAAGTCACGGCAGTAAGGTAAAGTGATTGGAAAAAGGGAAACATCGCACCAATTTTTAAAAAGTGTGGAAAGGAGGACACTGTCAACTACCGACCTGTCAGCCTCCCCTGTGTCCCTGGGAAGATCATGGAACAGATCCTCCTAGAAGCTATGCTAAGGCACATGGAGGACAGGGAGGTGATTTGGAGCCCCCAGCACAGGAAATACTTGGACCTGTTGGAGTGGGTCCAGAGGAGGTCCACAAAGATGATCAGAGGGCTGGAGCACCTCTGCTGTAAGCACAGGCTGAGAGAGTTGGGGTTGTTCAGGCTGGAGAAGAGAAGGCTCCAGGGACACCTTATTGTGGCCTTTCAGTACTTAGAGGGGGCCTATAAGAAAGATGGAGATATACTTTTTAGCAGTGCTTGTTGCAACAGGACAAGGGGTAATGGTTTTAAACTAAAAGAGGGGAGATTCAGACTAGATATAAGGGAGAAAACCTTTACACCAAGTGGTGAAACACTGGTCCCTTCCATCCCAAACTATTCTCAACGTCTCAATTGGAGGTGGAAGGCGGCGAGGAGGGGCAGGAGCGAGGCGGCTGCCTCTGTCCATGGTGCTAGCGCCTGCGGAAGGAGCTGCCCGACTCCACTCGGCACCTCCGGCTCCTTCTCTGCCGATAGACTGAAAAAAGGTTTTCAGCACATTTCTGATGATTTTTATTAACATCAGTGCCAACACAAGTGATAAATAATTGCGTATCCTTTGGCAAGCACTTACCTCTAAAGGGCTTTTATACATCAACATCCCGGACATCCTGTATGGCTGTGAGGGTGAGAGTCACTGTAATCACCCCAAGGAGGATTTTTTCTGGTATAACCTTAATGTCTAGAGTGATGAAGGTTCCCTTTACAGCCAGAAGACCTCTAGCTGGTAGACTCCAGGACAGAAACAATTCAGTGCTAAACAAGATGTCTGAATAGGTCAGATAGTGACTTTAAAATAGCTGTTTCTTTTTTTTTGCTTACAAAACAAGCTGTCTTGCATCAGTGCAGCTGTTTATACTGAAGTTATCTAAAGTTACATAAAGATAATTCCACTCCATTCAAAATCAGCCCACATTAAACCAGTCCAAATTACAATAATCTCTGTCACTTAAGATGGGATTCATCTTCTCCAGTACTGAAACTGTAGATTAGATACCTGATCAGACCTGCATTATTTCAGGCTCCTTCTGAAGTCAATGAAGAGAGATGGGCATATTCAGAGGGTGATCCTAAAATAGTTGCCTAATATAGGTGAAATAAATCATCTCCACCCTTACAAAAAGGATGAAGTCAATTAGCTAAGCAATAAGGGAGAAGGCTGCTGCTTTTGTCAGCATTGCTGTTACTTGCCAAATATGTCTTCTGTGGATGACTCTGGAGGACTTTGCCATCAACACATGTTCCCATACAAACTGCTGATGTCCCAGGCTTGGTCTTGCTTCTGTTTTCTTTTTAAACATTCATTTGCTTAGCTTCTTACATCTCTACAGGAATGATTCTTGTTGCTCTCTAATGATCCTGAAGTAATTTCCCAGATACTGTGTTGTCAAATGCAAATCCCAAAATCATATTACATCTGAGACTATGGCTTTTTCCCTCCTCTGACTCTCAACAAAGCAAACATTTGCCACTCTTGCTACTTTATTGTCTCAGTAACGCATACCCAGCCATGATGAATTCTAGCAAATTCCCTTTAAAAGTACACAGATTAATTAAAGGTCTGCTGCATATTCCTCCCCTAAGCCTCTAGGCTGTTAATAAACAGAAGAAAATCTTATTTCAATAACCTCTCTTCTAATTAACATTATTCTCTGTTTTTCTCTGGGTGTCTTAAACTTCTAGTGCCTCACTGGGACTCAACTGGATAGTGTCTTCCTACAGACAGTGCATAGCCCTCTACGATGATACTAGAAGTTGGATAATTAGTAATGTTCAATATATGTTAAAAATTAAACATGCAGGGAAAGCTGATGTCTAAAATTACTCACTCCCTTCCTTTCCTTTCCCTTTGGCTTTGGCTGTATTTATGGTCCATTTGTTTGATCTGATTATCTTAGACACCTCAGTTTAGCTGCCTGATAATCTCCTGCCTGAGTGCATGCATTGATTCTACCAGAGGAGATCATTAAGACAAAATGGGCACACAATAAACCAAAAAAGCCTAATGATTTACCCTGCTATTTAAGAAATGCGATGCCGACCATATTCAAAACTAGTATTAAATATGACTCAAAAAAGTCTGTGTTCATGCCATCTATTTCACTGATCCCAAATACTGTAACTTAAGGCAAAAGTGGTACCAGGTTTCTGGAAATTCTGTAGTAAATAAATTTCTGCATTGTTGTTTTAGCTCATGCTTATCTACAAGCACCAAACGACAGTTTTGCAAAAAAACATCTCAGTGCTTGGTGGGATCACATGTAGTCATCTTACTTCAGCTGATGATTTTTTAGCTTTTCCAAGATAATTAATTCTTATCTATGCATATATCCTGACAAGCACAGCAGATGCAAGTCAGCTGCCAAATGACCAGAGTCATGCATATAAACGGTGAGGTAGGCATATGACAGACCTCATAAATATGGAAGCGTACAAGAGAAATAAAAAAATCCTTGATTACAATTTAGAATCATAGAATCGTCGAGGTTGGAAGGGACCTTGAAGATGATCAAGTCCAACCATCAACCTAACACTGCCAAAAACACCACTAAACCATGTCCCTCAGCACCGCATCTACCTCTCTTTTAAACGCCTCCAGGGATGCCAACTCCACCACTTCCCTGGGCAGCCTGTGCCAGTGCTTGATAATTTAGTGATATTCTAGGGGACTGTTTGTTTGTTTACTTTTGTGTAACGTGTTTTTGTTTGTAACCTAAAAAGTGCTATGCTAGTTGAGTGATGGAATTAGTACTATTAGAGACCTCCACAGCTGTATTTTTTTAACAACCAATCCCACCCCTCACGCCCAAAACGAAAAGAGCAAGAGAAGGAAAAATAAGAAAAGTTGAAATAAGAAGAATAGCGAGGGGAAAAACCCTCTTTCTTCCACATGGTTCTTGGGCACCCAAAATTATTTTGATCAAACTGTAATGAAACATTTAATATTTATTCAGCGCTTTTGTATTAATTTTATTTTATTTTTAAAAGTAAAACAATTAAATCAGTTGCTACTTCACAAACAGTTATATAAGGATAACCACTTTCAAACACCTCTCCCATTTTAACTTCATGCTTTTTTTCTGCTGTTTCAAGCATAACAGTATAACGTGGTCAAAAAGTTCAAGCTGGAAAACTGCTTGTGAGTGACGAGGGGTTGCCTCTTACTATGGGATACATGTGGATTTGTTTACAGATAACTGAGTCTGAAGATTTTTTTCCCCTTTGATTTAGTCCCTCTGATAAGGAAACTCATTTTCATTGTAAAGTCGTTGAAGGTTCCTCAGTAATGAATTTACAAGGCTTATGTGTCACAGCACATTACTGTTCAATCCCCAAGAAAATAACCACAAGTATTAGGTTATTTTATGACCTTCCATTAAATTTGAGGGTACAAATGAAAATACATTAGTCAAATGAATTCAACTGGCTTTGGAGAGGTAATATTTTCAATAGCGTTCAGATAAAAGTATCTGGCCGTGTTCCTTCATGTATTTATAAACACTTGTGTTATAGTCTTCTGTGTTTCAACCCTAAAGAACCTGTCTTTGGCTGGAATTACACTTCATTCTTTTTCCAGACTATTTTGATGCAACTATTTATGCGTTAGGTTTATTTATTGAACTAGCACTTTGAACTGGGTCCCAGAGATGGTCTTGCAGCTCAAAATGCTGCTTCAGACCTTGTAAATCTTGATCCCTTCCTGTGGGCCTGGTGATGATGTTCTTACAATTCCTTTTTTTTCCTGCATAATTTCTTTTCACTTCTCATTAACCCTGTGAGGCTGATTTTTTCTCTATTTCTCACTACCTATCAGTATGTCCTGTAATAGCAAAAGCTTTCATAAAGACTCTGGCAGGCTTTTGTGCAAAGGTGAAGGTTGTGAAGGTTGGCGTCACCTCACTCCATTCACTCTCTGCCTCAACCATGTAATGGCCAGGGTGCTACACATTTCCAAAACAGATTTGAGTTTTACCTGTAAGGACCACTGATCAAGTCTGGAAACAGCCTGAGACAAGCTACCCTGACTGCACCAAAACTTTTTTTTTGCCAGGACTGTTTATGTTCACACATTCTGTGAACATATTTCCAGGTGATTTAGAGGCTTCCTGACAGAGTTGGGCTTGGGGGTGAAGACGGTTGTGTAAGTAGATGTTTTGAGGATGTCAGAAGAACCTACACACCTCTGGTGATGTGGTCTGACACAGCTTCCCCAAAAGACTACTGGAAGCTTGTAGTGAAATGAGGAACTGAAGGCAGGTATTTCCCAACTCCTTCTAATCGCAGATCTGCAAGGCCATCCCTTTTTACTTGTCAGTTCCCTTGATTTTCTCCAAAGTACCTAAAATAAGATTGGTGTTCTTTCATTTAGGCCGATGCCTCTTCAGAGAAGACCGTATTGGGGTGGGGCTCAGTTCACAGAGGGACACCAACGTTTTGGGGTGTATCTGTGCATAAATCGAAATCCCATTAATAATCACCTACACTCGTTTTCCACTGATCAGGAACCAAGAAGGGAGGGAACATGCATCAGTCAGCTGTGGACAATATCAGTGTAATACAATTAACCATCACAACAGGAATCCAATTACTACATCTTCTTACTTCAGCTAATCCATCTGACTTAAGCTACAGTGGATAATGTTTCTGGCTTCCTTAAAGCATTAACGTGTTGGGTTTTTTCCTTCTCTCGTCTCTGAAGCTGGCAGATAGGTAGAGCTGCTCAAAACTCTGTTCATCCTGTTTCTCAATCTTCATTTATTCTATCTTGGACTCAAAACTACAGCCACTAATGGTGGAGGGATAAAGAGGAAGTATGAATATGCTGTTAATCTCTTAATGCTAAATTTGTCAGACCAAATGATGGACTCAAGAACTGCATTGTAACCTCAGACTTGTTAGCATTGCTGGGAAAGAGAAAGGCTGTTACTAACATGCCTGATAAAATTGATCCTGGCATCACTAAAATGGGTCTTTTGCCTCTTCTCCACCTGCCCTACCGACTGAGCCATTGAAGTCTTAGTCCTGCAATGTGTCTGTTCTGCTCTCCTAGCCCTTATTCCCAAAATGAGACAGTGAATTCATGTGAATTGTGAACTTCACTATCTCTTTTACTTTATTGCCAGGTGCCTAGCAGCTCTGCTAATGCTCATCCATGCTAAGCTAAGTCTTTTTCCTCTCCTGGGTGTGTGCTGAAGTCTTTAGCACTGCTGTCATTTAACCAGATTAATGAATAAGGGAGCTGAAATCACCACTTCTGGGCAGGGTTCAAAGCCCCCTCCGCAGTGAGAGTCTCCACTACCATGGGTTGGGCTTCAGGTCTTATTCCCTATGATGTACTGGAGGCTTTGAAGCTTGTCCTCTGAGGTAAAACCCCTAATGCCTACCAGATCACTGGACTATCCATCTGTTTAATAAAAACAAATGGACCTGTAATGAAAAGTACTGAGGCCAGACCCACGACTGGAAGTAATCAGCATTCCTCCATTGAATTCTGTGATGATTTAAGGATATTAACTGACCATCAACTCAGCAGAGTATTAAATCAGCGTTACACAGGAGAAAAATAATTTCCCCTACAACGTTGCTATTGAATAGGTCTACACAGCGCAGTGTGTATGATACTCATTTTGGTAACGCAACCTCAATTCTATTGCACAATAGCATAGTTTTTTTCCCAGTATGGAGTCATTCAGTAGCCTGTGTCTTCAACAAAGGCACCGTCTGCATTCCAGCCTCTTGCCAACAAGCCCATGATTTGCGCTTGGCTTGGTGTTCATTGTTGGGCTTTTGTTTATGTGATTTAGTGGTATAAACAATGCTGATTGCACGGACATAAATTTAATAGCTGCATTGCACAAGTCTGAGGGTTGCATGTATTTTTAGCATATGCCAGGTTTCTTTTGTTTTGCTTTGGTTTTGCAATTAGGATATAAGTGTTTATTTTATGAAATGCAGAACACTGACTTTCCAGAATTTGGGATTAAACGTGGGACTCCTGGACTTAAAATCTGAGCATTTACTGCTGGACTGCATAGTACCACCCCTTCTGTCTGTGCTAGTTCTCCAGCTGTTTTTGCAAATGTATCTGAACTAACACGAAACTGGGTTTTTTCCGAGTCCTCATCCATGCCAGGAACTTGGTAAAAACTCTGGCACCATGTGCATGTGGGCTGTCTGTCCTCTGCAACACCACCACTGTCAACATCTCTCCCTGCTGAGATTACCCCTCATGATAAATCTGAGCCATCAGCAGGTAACAGAGAGGTCTCATGTAACATCTTTGACATAAATTGACTAAAGGAGGAAGAAAGGAGATTTCCACTGAATTCTGCCTTTACTCCTTTTTATTAGTCACTGTAAGTTTTGAAATTGCATCAAATTGGAGGCTTTCTTCTTAGCTAAATTTCTTCCAGTGTATACAATATGAGTGAAGCTTATTTATGAAAAATTAAAATGTGAGGATGATTTAAAGGATTTCATCACAATATATCTTCTTTTTAATGAGAATATATTTTGAAACCATTATGTTCTTCAACCAACAGTGGATTCCACATAAGAAAAGTAACTGTTATTGACTCTACTGAATAATAGAGTTATATTTTTTAAAGGTGTGTGCGTGAGATTTATATTTTCTATACTGAAGGTTCTGCTGCTGGTTTAAATTATTTTTCTTTTCAAAACCCATGGCACCCGTCCTCCACCCTCACCTTACTCAGTACTGTGACAAATATATAGAAAAGTCGTAAGGGAGAAACAATTCCATGAGCAATAATATTTGCCGCTGCAGCAACTTTGGTCTCCTAAACAAGCGTTGTCCACCTCCAAAGCAATATTCCCATCCACCCTTTGCACTGAGCAGGGTTGTACCACATGTGCCCCACACACCCACCCACACCACCCAATATCAGGCACACAGAGAGTTGCAGAAACTGTGATTTATGTTGTAAAAGCCCTTAGTACGAATTGGCCTCTTTGCTCTGTGTCTGCACAGCACGTAGCGTAGGGGGGCCCAATATGAGTTTGGGGTCTCCTGGGACCTGAGGCATGCAAAGACAACCTCTAACTCAGAAAATGAGGTAGTGTTACTCCCTATTTCCATCACATACGAAGGGCTGTTTGTTACTCCCAGCCTCCTATATACCCGGTTATACAGGCATGATGGAAGTCGCAGTGATTTTCACTTATTTCCACTCCTCAGCAGGAAGGGTCAGTCTACTAATTGAAGACTGAGAGGTCTTTCTTGCGTGATGACAGGCTCCGATATAGCTCTTATCAGTCAAGAATGAGGTCTCGGGGTAGCAATGCTTTTATGGAAATGGCGCTTCAGCAGTAAGTAGCAGTCAAAAAAGCAAATGAAATTTTAGGAATCCTGAAGAAAGGAATAAAGGAAAAAATAGAAAGGGTTGCTATGACACCATGGGTAATGAGCTGGCACCTTGAAAATTGTGTGCTGTTCTGGTCACCTTCTGGTCACTCTAGAAAAGCTGCAGGGAAGATCCATCACTAAAGGGATGATCCATCACTGATGGATGGCATCTGAATGAGGAGCAACTCCATAAGCTAGTAGCTAGCCTGGCAGTAGGATGATGGACACTTATGAAATCCAGAGCGATGTGAGCAGTTGCAGAGATGAAAAGACAGCAAATATTTCCTGCTTTTTTTGTGTAGTAATTATTCTGCATCAAACTAGCAAGTGGCCAGTTCAGAAAAAAACAGAAGTTAAGCAAAAGGGGTGTTGAACTGTGAAATTATCTGAAGCAGGTTGTGGCTAAAAGTTGCATGAGTTCAAAAAGCAACCGGAGATATTCAGGAAAGGAAAAACCATGAAATACACAAACACACCACCGCATCTCAGGAGGTTCTCCAAGCCTCCACCTCACATCCAACTCTCATACTGTGGGAGGTTGAGAGAATATGCCAAGGAAGCTTGTCCTGCTCCTATATCCATCCCTGGGGAACTGCTTTGGACATATTGAAGACAGGATACTAAGAGAGGTGGATTTGGGCACTGAGCCCATAAGGACGTTTTTACAGGTTTAACCTTCTCAGTGCACCTATTTCTGATGGTTTTTTTGCTGCACAGAGCAGCACTAGAGTGGGAAGTGAGTACACAAACATGTTTGGTAGGTTAAATATACAAGATAGAAGTGTGGGGAAAAAAACAGCTTACTAATATTCTGTGAATGAGGATGTGCTATCTGACCATACATGGTTTGTGAGAACACCACCTCAGAGCTGTGTCATTCCAAATAAGCGATGACGGGGAAAAAAACTACCCAAAGCAGTTTGCAATTATACTCACTCTCCAACTGGAAACCGGAATGAAAAATATAAGAAGCTTCATATTAACAGGAAACAGCATAACACACTCGGTGAGCTGAAAATTTTTTTGCAGGAATGGCTATATTACCAAAAGAAATGAAATAAAATTATTTTAACTGAAAGATATCTTTCTTTCAAGCCACAAGCATATATGAGGGTGTGTAAGAAGTTTCACAGAGGCAGGGTGAGCTCGTGGGTAGACCACAGGGCTGAAAACGAGCAGGGTCCTGTCTTCTCCCTGTGGCTACTGAGGGTTTTCCTGTCAGTTCCTTTGTTGATACAATCTCTGTTGTTCACAGCAGAGGAACTGAATTTTCAGGTTTTTGCAGTGCCAAAAAAACCCAACCAAAAATAAAAACCAACAAAAACAAAAAGATGGAGAAGAAATATTTTGGGTCAACCTCAAAAACTTTAATTTCTTAATGAAATAAAAAGGGGAAAAATAATTTTGTGCCAACAGAACCATTAATCCCAAATGACCCTTTTATTTTAGCTTTTATGGAGAATATTTTTTTAATGACATCATACTCAAAATTAGAAATGAAACAGTTATTTTCAGAAAAGACTATTCAAAAATATCAGTTGGTTTTGTGCTGTTTTTTGGTGGTTTTTTTTTTAAGTTGTTAACTGGCCATGAAAACCTCAGGGCTTTAATTGACAGATTTTTTAAAAATAATTTGTGAAACAGGATTTGCTCAAAAAGAATTTTTTCAGCTCTATTGCAAACGATGTAAGCCAGGATTATCTCCCATAATGAGTTTGTACAACACCTTTTGTGCTTGTAACCAGTGCTCATTCTAGAATAATAACAACCAAAAATTTTAAGCGTATATCTGACTTTTACCTAAACCTTCTAATTACATTGAGATCGTCCACAAAACTAAGATGCTAAATGAGATTCTGATTCAACAGCTGCAGAGATAAAAATAACTTAAACCTACCCATCTTTTGATATTTTTCTGTTGCCCCAACAGCTGGTACCGGACTCAGAATGTACAGAAAACGCAAGAAAATGAAGGTGGGTTGGATTAAATGCCAGCAGAGTATTTTGACCTCCTCCATGGGCTGGATTCTAACGCAGGGTAAGACTTTTGAAACACTGCAGCTGAAAGAAGTTAACTTGAATAGGCTGAGATTTCACAGCTCACTTTCCAAAATCGTTTATTTATATCAGATTTGAGCCCAGTCCAAAAACCTGGATCTCACACGTCAGACGTTAAAAAGCAGGGGAAAATATTCAGCCTTTTAACCTCACCCTGCTGATCTTTACACAGCGGATAACTATTAACCAAGGTTCCCTCTCTATTTTCCAGGTTTTCTACCCTCAGAGTACTAAACCATTTTTTCCTGCTATGCTGGATTTGTGTTTATGCATTTCCTCCAGTCCCTGTATGTTTTGGGATTGCAAATAAGTATAATTTCAGGGGAAAAGCAGCTGTACAATAGCAAAGTTTTCATGCATGTTCCATTTTTCCCTCTGCTGTTCACCAGGGCTGATGTCCCCCTCAGATTTCTTTGCAACAAATGCAGACTTTTCATAGCTGAGCATGATAATCCTAAAATATCACTCTCATAATTAAGAAGCATATGTGTGTTGCATGCTAACAACCAGAGTTAAGCTTGCTGGGTTAAGTATACCATTTGAACGTGAGCTGGAAAAGCTACATATCTTCATCCACGGTGTCTAAATGCCCTTTCAGAGTTTCCATAGCTGCTTTAGTAGATGATTTCTTTCACCTAGCTGGTTTCAGGAGAACAAATAAAAAAGTCCCTCTTCCTCTAAATTTGATGTCGTCCTCCTACTGAATGGCATTAAGGTCTACTGTGGGTTATGCCCAGTGTTAGACAAAACCTTATGTACACTGGCTCCTGTCCAATGTCAGTACATTTCAGCAAGTGCAAAGCCAAAGGTATTAAAAAAATATATATATAGCTTGAAGCAGCATTTCAGTCAAAAAGTTACAGCTCTCAGAATAAGAGAGGACTAAGAGTTTAAACAAGAGACTTCTTGTTTCATGCAGTAAACATACTGTAACATTGACAGTAGGGTATAAGTGGGACTTCTCTGATTTCCTAGAACCCAAGAATCTCATCCCAGAAGGCAAGTATGTTAAGGGTACTTAAGTAACCAGTTTCAATGGGAATGATGTTTCTTGTACCCTTTAGA
This sequence comes from Anarhynchus alexandrinus, assembly GCA_008711295.1. Taxonomy (NCBI): domain Eukaryota; kingdom Metazoa; phylum Chordata; class Aves; order Charadriiformes; family Charadriidae; genus Anarhynchus; species Anarhynchus alexandrinus. The sequence goes on from VUYV01000427.1 coordinate 323,115, forward strand.
AACACTAGCTTAGATATGTAGCTTTAGATAAGTCAACCCAGCTGACACCTAAAAGAGCCCCATTACAATCCCAAGGCAGATCTGCTCCCCCTAAAGACACAGGAGTCTTTTGTTTGGGATACATCTCACCTAAGGTTGTACATCCCCTGCAAGGGTACATTCTGCAAGAGTTACCCAGCTTTCCTTTACAGTTCATGGAGAGAAATAGACATTTTGAGGTATTTTCCCTCTGCCCAGATTTGAACAGCTACTTTGAAGAGAAACAGGGCATTCTGTGAACTCCAGAGTGCACTCACTGCATCTCTCTTCTCCAGAAAGGGAGCTGAGGTTTGTCAGCTCAGTGACAGGCACCAGATGAATGTCACCCTCTGCGGCATAAATAGTTACTATTTCCAATATATATCTTAAAGACTATCGTCCTTTCACCACCCAGCCCTTCCTGGTTCTGGGTTGCTTGTCTGGATGCTCCACCAGGTCTAGCCTCAAGTTTTTTAGCTTTTTCAGCAACTAGAGCAATGGTTCTATGCTGTCATCCAAAATCTCTAACCCAGCACCTCCCAAGCTTTTCTCACCCCTTCTCTCTTCCATAATCATAATATTACTTCAATTTACACTTACCACTCTACTTGGGCCCCTGGTTATAGTGAAGTAAAATATATGCTATTTTGGATAAGGATTGCAATAATCCTGCCCATCTGCTAAACATCTTCAGCTGAGCCTTGAGCTTCCTCCTCCAGAGCAGTGCTTTTCACGACCAGCTCCCTTATTAAAGCTCACCGATATTGTTTCCCTGCAATTATATTGCCTAGGGGGTTTTTTTTGGAGGGGTTTAAATTTCCATTCAAGATGGGAACGCATTGGAGCTAATAAAAAGCAAGTGGCTCTCTGCCACAGCTTACTGGTATCCTGGTTCTGTTTGTTGCTATATATGTTTCTCCAAAGGCTTATTAAGCAGAGCGCTTTCCCTTCCAACTAGTTGAGAATGTGAATTTCTTCTGCTAGTAGTGCCTCCTTCCACCCTATGGACTTCTCTTTTTGGAGTCATTTCTCTGTAAAGATGACACTCAATGACGTGCTTTGTCCTCCTTCTTCTTCCCAGAGGGGAGCTGGCACAGACTTCAAACAGCATCTCTGACTGCGTTTTGCAACAAGCCAGCCCTCACCACTGATATTAATATGTCTGCAAAACATCTCACTCAGGTCATCATCACCATTAGCTCCTACCTTGTGCTTCCCTCTGGGGAGCACAAAATGCTTAGCAAAAGAGAAAGGACTATCAGCACTGCTGTCCTGGTTTGAGGTAAAACAGGANGAGGACTATCAGCACCACTGTCCTGGTTTAATTTTATTCCAATTTTATTATACCAACTTTATTCAGTAACTTTGCTTCTTAGCTGGGCGTCTTCTAACTACTGAAATTAACAGCATATTGCACAGACAATGTTCACTCTCAGAGTGATCAGACCTATGTTTATAGCTGATGCCCAGGCATGGTGTGCAGAGACGACCTTGCTTATACTCATTGCGCTAACACCCAAGGCCAACCAACTTTGTTACTTGCCCCATTGAAGGGTCGGAAGCAGAAAAGCGCAGTGAGGTCCCACCTGCGGGGAGGAGCGGTCAGGACAGGTGACCCAAAACTGACCAACATGGTATTCCATCCCATCTGCCTCATGCTTAGTATAAAAGCCAAGGGATCAAAGGGTCAGCTCTGTTTTCATCAATGGTCGACATCTGAGAAGGACTCTGTCTGTTCGTCTGCCTGTGATCCCAATCCTGAATGCAGATCCAGAATCCAGTTCCCGTCCGTCACTGAGTCCAGCCTGGGACTGCCCCAGTGCCAGCCGGTGTTGTGATTGTCATCCTGGGAGCTTGATATGGTTTTGTATATATTTCATTTTTTCATTGAACCTGCTGGAGCGTGTCCAGAGGAGAGCCACGAGGATGATCCGAGGGCTGGAGCACCTCTCCTATGAGGAGAGGCTGAAAGAGATGGGGCTGTTCAGCCTGGAGAAGAGAAGGCTCCGGGGAGACCTTATTGCATCCTTCCAGTACCTAAAGGGGCTACAGGAGAGCTGGGGAAGGACTTTTTACAAGGGCATGTAGTGATAGGACGAGTGGGAATGGCTTCAAACTGCAAGAGGACAGGTTTAGATTGAACATTAGGAGGAAGTTTTTCATTTTAAGGGTGGTGAGGCACTGGAACAGGTTGCCCCGAGAGGTTGTTGAGGCCCCATCCCTGGAGGTGTTCAAGGCCAGGCTGGACGTGGCCTTGGGCAGCCTGGTCTGGTGGGAGGTGTCCCTGCCTATGTCAGGGGGGTTGGAACTCGATGATCTTCAAGGTCCTTTCCAACTTAAACCATTCTATGATTCTATGATTATTTCTTTTTTTATATTATTAATATTTCATTGAAATAGTTTAGTTCCTTCTAAACTCATACATCTCTTTTTCCCTCCTCTGCCTCTCCCTTTGAAGAGGGGTAGGGGGGACCATCTGTCAGTCCCATCTGGGGTCCCCCATGTCCCCAGTAGCTGATTTGGCCTAAACCACAACAAGCGCTCTGCAGATGGGAAAGCCTGAGTTGCCAGTTCAGCCAAGCTCTAACCTGAGGTTCGCGCAGTTTACCAGCCAGGCTGCCTGCTCTGTCGCTGCTGGGGATTATCTTCTCAGCCGAGCTGGTGGAAATGAGGGTATGAGCTCTCATAAATCACTTCAGGCTGAAGTTCAGGAGCTGAGCTAAGCCCTTTCCAATACCTGAGCACCTCAAGTGTGTGCACACAGACTGTTCTGCTGTGCGGTCAGTAAGTGCCACCAAGGCAGCAGGGACAGACCTGGCCCTGGATGTGGAGTAGTCAAGAGAGACTGAAGGGCTGCTTGCCCTTTTCACACCATCCTGGAAAGCCACATGGACCCAACAAGGACACATCCTGCACCTGTTGCTCTCTCCTGCCGCTATTGCATCAATCCTATCCCGCATCCATCCTGCAACGATCTGTTCACCACGCACAGGACCGTGCCGTGTAACTACAGCACTGCACTGCCTGACTTCCAAAACGTACAATGCGGTGGGCACTGCTGAAAACTTCGCAGGTCACTCAAAGGGACACAACTCAGGCTCTTGTTACTGTGGCCCTAACTCATACATTGTTTAGACTACATCTCCCATTCACTTCTTATCCGAGACTGTCATCAGGAGAAATCCTTCATGCCAGATAAGGTGTGACGCTACTAGAGTGTGACTCATCTGGCATATTTCAGGATTAATTGAACCAAAGCCTAAGGGGTCTCTAGGGAAACCAAGTCAGACGTTGGTGTCTAGAGTTATGTAGAATGAATCTCATCTTTAGGCTGACTGTTTCCATATTTAATCTTTTCTGTGGCTCTACTGTTGTTTCATCAACCCTTCATTCTCACGCTGAGGAGCACAAAAATGCCGGCTTACATCTTGGTAGTGTGTGCGTCTATGCGCCTGCTATGCAGAGGAGTCCACTCCCACCTACACCTGATGGTTTGGGAGCATAACCCCCAGTTGGCTTTCTGCTCACACCACCTTTAATTGAACCAGTTGAACATTTTTCCCCAAAACAACAAAAACCTCAGTCCTGGGGAGAGTGTAGCTAAAGCACATTTGAGGGAGATCACAGGCAGACCACAATGCGCAGAACAGGGAAGAAACAGAGATTCAGCACTGTGAGAACAGCTATGGATATGGAAAAGACTGATTGAGTTCTTACAACCACTGTCCAGGAAAAGAGCAGAAAGAGGCATTTAAATAAAGATACCAGTTCTCCCCATAAGCCTTATAGCAATTCCCTTTGGTTAAATTCAGTCCAAAGTTTCTCACTGGAACTGTTGGAGTTGGCTGCCAACTAAAAGCATCCAAATGGATACATTTAATTTACCTTTTTGTCATGTTGCAATGCTAAAAGAGATCTAAGGCAGACATCAGAGAGGATTACTCATGTATCCAGAAGCAAATGCATTCCTTAAAAAGAAATAAAAAATCTCTTTGTAATTACCTTTTAGAAAATTCCTGGGAGGCTGTTCAAGGGATCACAAGAGACCAGAACGCTACTACAAATAATCAGAATATGGTTTGGGGTTTTTTTTTTATCTGAGTAAGAGCATACGAGGAATGACCCAAAGCTAGCAGCTGTACTTTTAAGAAGGGGACCGAAGGAACCCTGTATCTTTTAACCTCCTTCATCGGTGTTTTACCCATCAATACTTCTGCTTTAGAGCTGCACTACAGTCATGTAATTCACCTGTGTCAAACTGGAATCTCAGCATGATGAAGCAAATGCTGAATTCCCAAGTAATCAGACATCAGTGCTGAGGATCGATTTTGTGCACTCATCATTTCTTCTCTTGCCACTCGACAGGTGAATCCATGAATGTGAACAAGACCCTAATGAGGTTGTAGAGCATCGTTTTGAAAACATATTGAGTCCACAGGCAGAAATGGTTGCTCTTAATGAATCCTCATGTTTCAATTGTATTTACTTTAGCTTAATAAATCAATAGCGCGTGCTGTGGCAGCTGGAGGATTGCTGCCTATACACACAAGCTAAATAAAAAATGTCAAGGCAACTGCTCAGGATGGAGGATCATACAAAACAAGCCTAGAAAGGACCCCAAGAAGTGATTTAACCTATTCCCTCTCCACGCTTAGCCATGCTAAGAAACCCTGAGAAGGGTTTCTTTAACCTGTGCAGAGGTCATCATTCCAATCTCTGAGGATACTGAATACGACTCATATAAACTCAATATAACCATACGACCAATACGAACTGATTGGGAATATAACCATAATCTGTCTGCTTTTTTTTTTTCGCCCACCCTCTGTCTCTACAGAGGGTGCGTCAACATGGGGGAGTACAGAGCTCTGTGGGTGGGTGTGGGAAAATCCCGTGGGTCAGGACAGGCTGGGAACTGCCTGGCTGTCAGCCGCCCTGCTGAATGGGGCCTGGGTGTTACGGGGTGTCCCTCAGCGTGTTTGCACGAGACATGTGCTCTGGGTCCCTGACAATTTTGGTAGCCCTTTTCTCAATCCCTTTTAGTTTCTTCACATCCCACTCGAGCTAGAAGGGGTGTGGAAGAGCAGAACTCTCTACAAGGTTTCAGGAGTGACCTCAACAGTGCTGAACAGGGGAAGGACAACAGCTTGACTCGATCTGCAGGCCACGCTGACCCTCACGAATGCTGATATGGGCTTTACCTTAATCTCAGTTGGAGCACACTGTTGGTTTATATTCAGACTGATGTCCTCCGTAACACCCAGGCGCTGTTAGCAGGGCAGCTGCTCAGATATAGAAAGGGACATACCAACATCAGAGTTAATTGAAGCATACGTGTAGGAGTTATCAGGCTGGACTCGGTGTTATATCTCATTCCATATCCAAAAAGGCAGCTTGGAGCAGTGATTAGGGCTAGGAACCAGGATTTAAATGCATCATCCTTTGCAAACTACTTGGAATATTTCAGACAAATCCTTAAAGGCTCTAATCAGACCATCTGTTACAGGTACTCAACATCCAAATTACAAATCCCATGGCTTTTTTGTTCAAGAGAGCAAAACAGATGACTCAAAGTTTAGGGTTCCTATTTCCATTTAACTGTATAGTCAGTGTAAAGAGTTAGACGTGGTATCTGAATTAATCTGTATCAGGATATGTGAGTGTATTCTATACCTTGTCTGTGGCTTTTCTCCATCCATGTAGTTATTCTCTACTCCAAAAAAAGCATCATAAAAAACCCCGTTTGTTCACACTGTAATACGCTGAGGTAATGTGACAGAGAAAAACATCAGTTTCACAGGCAGGACTGTCTCAAGCACCGACCAACACTACATATTTTAGAAGCAGCTGCCAGTAAAAGTACAGATCCTGGTACCTTTTTGTTGGTTTGTACCCTGTCATTGCTATTAGTTTCTACTCTGAAGCATGAGTTATTTGTTCTATTTGACGCTGCTGCAGATATAGCCTATTATCCACTGATTTTCAGTGGAACATGGTCATCCATAAATGTCACCTACAGATATGTGCTCTCCCTCTTAACCTTGCATTTGGCTTTAAATTTTTCTGGTGGCAATTAATTCATTTGCTTATTTATTTTGTCTGAAATTAAACAAGCTTCCTTTCACTAATTTGAAATCAGTCTTCATTCACTTTTATCCATCTTCTTGTTTTAGTATCAGAGTGTGCCTGATTTTTCTCACCGCACATTGTCTCAATACTCATTTTGTATTCTTTTATCACATCCCTTCGCGTTCATCTCCTCGCTCCCTGCCTTCCCTCTGCCTCTTGTGGAAATCTTTCCCCATCAACAGTCATTGCTATCACCTACCTCTGAAGATCTCTCAATCTTTTGGGAGATGAGGCAGGCAGAAATGGGGAATGGGGATGGATTCATCATACTAGAAGGCACGTATCTCCCCTTGAGCTACTTACACAAGGTTCCCTTTATAGGCGATGTCAATCCAGTCAATAATACCTTTGGAATTTGGTTTCTAATAACAAGGGTGAGAAATCAGTAGCATAAGAAAGCAAAGCGGTGGGTTCTCCATCTCTTGACACTTCCAGGCACAAACCGCTCACCTTCCTAGGAGTTATGCCTCAGCCAAAGACTGCTTAGTAAACTCACTGTAAGAAGTCCACAGTACCAGTAATTTATACGTCTTCACTCAAAATCTGTAACAGAGAAGAATGAATTACCCTATGCAGGGAATAATTCTTTACTGTTGGTCGTAAAAGGAGCAGAGGGAAACCAGCTCATTTTAGAGCAGGTGGTCTATCTCTAACTTCACTGTTTAAATAATGGTGAGGTGAATCTCCCATCCCTAATACTATGTAAGAGATCAGGGTGGATGAGCTAGTGATCCCATCTGGCCTTTAATTCCATGAAAATCACTGAAATATGAGCTGATTCAAAGGTCTGCTTTCCCACACAGTCAGCAACGTAACCAATTTCTGCAAGAAACTGAAGCCAGCCAAGATTTTAAAAAGCATATGCAGAATTAAATACTATGATTTAAAAATACTGGAGAGTTTTGGGGAAGGGATTTACATTCTCTGCTTCAGAGATAAAACAACCAAGAAATGGAGATTAGGAAGAAACTACTCATGTGGCTAAATTATCCCAGAGCTCCCAGAGCTGACTGCTTCATGACTCTTTCTACTCGCAAACAAACCAGATCTGTCCTGTTTTGTGCTGTATCATAGGACATACTTTTAAACGTCCTGTGTTTGACCCACTCACCTTGTCCCAGGATGTCATGGGTTTGCGACGCAGTAACACTGCTCTGCTCCCACTCATTAGGCACCGATATCAGAAGATCAGCCAACTATTCCTTGCTCTTGAGGTCTCAATGGATTAAGGAGACCACGGTGATTTGCTACACGGCAAGGAATGTGACATTAAAAAGCTCATTCCCCAATAGTGGCCTACAGTTATGGGTTTTATCCTTACTGTGGGACCTGAAACCACATCCATCGAGTGACTCCATACAGAAAGTGTGTATTCGTGATATGAACAGCTGTCTCCACGAAACAGCCCACTGTATATCTTGCATCAGGTTTCGAGTAATTTGAAAGGTCTGTCACAGTCTTGTCACTATCAAAGACAGCCTATGGGACCAGAGAGACCATGATTTGATCCAGTATAGTAACATCTTATTTAAATTTCGCTTAGACAGCTATAATTGAAATGGAGCCTTCTTCACAAGGCGGATTTCCATGTTGGATATTTTTTTTTAAAGTCCAGCATCAAAAGAGAATGTTCAATACTGCTAAATTAGCCTGAAAAATGAATCTAGGGACACAGTCTTACATTTCTCCTCCCAAATGAGCATGTAATTAAACATTCTTTTTGCATTTGAGTAATTTCTGTGAGTTTTAAGCCTTTGGGCTATATTCTGAAGTGGAAGATTGATTTTATAGGAGTTTTGATGAAAAAATGGCTATATTTTCAAAATTGTTTCCATATCTGTACCACGTCTGAGTGAGATCCATCCCCCTTATGATTCCAATGACTTCACTGGAGATTGATGTGAATCAAATATGTCTGGTGGTGCCTCACAAATTTCCAGATACCCATATGCTAAATGGTTCTGCACAGTCACAGGACCAGTGGCCAACTGGTGGACCAACTACAGATATTGCAGCATGCCAGATCACTATTAGAGGATATCATCACCGACATGCTGTCAGAGTGCTGACTTTGCAGATGGCCTCCTCTGCTCACCACTACGAGACAGCTATCATAGCTGTTTTGAAATGGCAACAAAACACGCCTCAAACCTGAACGGAGATCTTCAAAGCATTGGCAGACCAGCCAGGTATGGTATAAGAAGTAAACCAATCACATCATTGTGGTGATGTGCCCAAGTTAATCAGCCAATGAGTTAATTAATTAATTAATTATCAGGAGCATTATGCTTCCCTCATGTTTTCATTTCACTCTAAAGGCCCGATCTATTTATCACCTCCCAGTAGTGAGGGAGCTACTTTGAAAGTAGCTTTCAAAAGTATACATAAGACTGCACTTCCTAGGAGAGACCCACCTTGGGGGTGTTTGTCAGTCGAGGGAGATCATGTTCTATCATGCTCAGATCAAAACAGGAACGTCCTCCAGGATCTGATTCAGGTCATTGTGGAGAAAGCCGTCCACTTCTGAGGAGTCAATCTGTGTTCCCTTATGTCCGGACGGATTTGGAAGGTGGGTTCTGCTTTGGATTCATTTCTCATCACGTTGGTGTGAGGTTTCCCTGGTACCTCTAATGTAATCAATGTTTTTGTCTGTTGATCTAGCTTATCAGTGTGGCATACTCATGAATAATTGCCTGAGAAGATAAATAGCGTGCTGATTAGACCCGGCGTTTGAATGCATGCTACGTCTGCATGACAGCCTAGCCACCTCTTGAACTCCAGATAGTGCTTTTCTTAAACCACCTTCTGTGCAAATATGAAGGACTTGAAAATTTTCTGCAGCGCTGGAGCCCAGCCCGGTGGGATTGCCTAGCCAGCGTGGGAGAGCAGAGTCCTGGCACTCCCTGCCGTGCCACGTGAATCGGCCTGGTAGCCAGAAATAGAGCCCTGAGCAGACACGCCTTGTGACGTTGTTGAGCAGCAGACCTGGAAGTCACACAGGCAGTCAAAGTATTTTGCCCCACAGAGCTCACTGCAGCACATGCAAAGTTCATATGCCTGGAAATAAAAGCTGTCTCAAGATCACCATGGCATATCTCTGCAAATATTATCACTGTTATGAGATACACGTGAAAGAGGATCATAAGTTCATAGCATGTCAAGGTTTTATGGCTTAGCCTCTATCACTATTCTTCAGATTCCTTCCACAAGGTGATTATTAATCCACCTCTGACTAGGTAAGAGAAGGAATTTGTTTCAATCCTTCTAATGACAATCATGGATTTTTTAGCTATCTGCCTCTATTTTCCCCCTCTCTTTAAACAATAGAGAAATGGAGAAGTCTTGATAGGCTTTGGAAATGAATGGAATATAAAGGGTTACGCTAATGGATCTACAGCTTTTAAGACAATTTATCATGTTTAATTATGTACCAAACCCAAAGTATCATTCTCGTAGAAGTGGATTTCAAGCTGATGACAATCCTTTGAAGGAGCCTACAGGTAACTGTTTCCCTACTTCCCAAGTCAAAGCAGAAGTCAGTCTAAGCAAATAATTTCAGCTCAGATTGTTATAATTCGTATAACCATTGCACTTATCAGCTTTACAGTTTGGACAAGTAAGCCTAAAATCTAAGCAAATTGAAGGGATAAAAAGGAGAAGTGTCAACTTGCTGAAGAAGCTGAAGAACTGTACCAGATTTGAATTGAGGGTCCTGGTTCACAGGCTGTGCCATCTCTCTGAATTAAACAGTCAACAACACAGTGTTTGGGAGCATTTCAGCATAAAGATTTCCATTCTATCCACAATTTTACTGCCTGAAGTGACCTACTACATGGCCAAAACCAGAGCAGAGGGCACATCTGGAGGAGATATCACTAGCCGTGACCAAGTGCTCCTAGATGAGAGCATTGCCAAGGAGAAAGGTCTAGACTGCGGTCAAGATGAGTGAGTCTCACACATGTTTTCTGTTCAGCTATTCACAGCTGAAGACAACAAACCCCTGAATTCCAGTGAAATCTATGTGACTTAGCTTTAGACACCTACGATCTAGGCTCCTACACCTGACCAAGTCAGCCCCAAGCTGCATTACTGTTGAAGGACAGAGATAGTTTTTTTCAAAGGGGATTCATCTGACTTGTTTCAGATGTCTACATCAGGATGAGCTACATCATCCCGTGGGTTCAAGTGATTATGGAATCACGGAATCACGGAATTTTCAGAGTTGGAAGGGACCTCTAGAGATCATCTAGTCCAACTCCCCTGCCAAAGCAGGATTGCCCAGAGCACATTACTCAGGACTGCATCCAGGC